>QVTF01025648.1:0-7500 GCA_003573665.1 Oxygymnocypris stewartii
TCTACTGTTTAATAAAAAACAAGAGAGAAAGAAAAAAACCGACTCACATGATTCGCGCTGCGCGGTCCCGATCTGACTCAAATGATCGCGCTGCGCTGGTCCCGATCTGACCTCAAATGATTGCAGCCTGCCCGCGTGTCCCCGAACCGACTCCAATAGATTTCGCGCTCACGCGGTCCCAGAACCGACTCAAATGATTCGCGCTCCGTGGTCCCGAACCGACTCAAATGATTCGCGCTCCGCGGTCCCGATCTGACTCAAATGATATCGCGCTGCGCGGCTCCCAAACCGACTCACATGATTCGCGCTGCGCGAGTCCCGATCTGACTCAAATGATTCGCGCTCCGCGGTCCCGATCTGACTCAAATTGATTCTGCGCTCCGCGGTCCCGAACCGACTCAAATGATTTCGCGCTACCGCGGTCCCGAACCGACTCAAATGATTCGCGCTCCGTGTCCCGAACCGACTCAAATGATTCGCGCTTCCGTGGTCCCGAACCGACTCAAATGATTCGCGCTCCGTGGTCCCGAACCGACTCAAATGATTCGCTCTCCCGCTGTCCCCCGAACCGACTCAAATGATTCGCACTCCGCGGTCCCGAACTGACTCAAAATGATTTTGCACTGCGCGGGTCCCAAACCGACTCACATGATTCGCGCTCCGCGGTCCCGAACTGACTCAAATGATTCGCGCTCCGCGGTCCCAAACCGACTCACATGATTCGCGCTGCGCGGGTCCCCGATCTGACTCAAATGATTCGCGCTCCGCGGGTCCCGATCTGACTCAAATGATTCGCGCTCCGCGGTCCCGAACCGACTCAAATGATTCGCGCTCCGCGGTCCCGAACCGACTCAAATGATTCGCGCTCCGTGGTCCCCGAACCGACTCAAATGATTCGCGCTCCCGTGGTCCCGAACCGACTCAAATGATTCGCGCTCCGTGGTCCCGAACCGACTCAAATGATTCGCTCTCCGCGGTCCCGAACCGACTCAATGATTCGCACTCTCCGCGGGTCCCGAACTGACTCAAATGATTTGCACTGCGCGGTCCCGAACCGAGTCAAATGATCGCACTCCGCGGTCCCGAACTGACTCAAGGACTCGCGCTCCGCGGTCCCGAACCGACTCACATGATTCGCGCTGCGCTGTCCCGAACTGACTCAAATGAATTTGCACTGCGCGGGTCCCGATCTGATGCAAATGATTCACGCTCCGCGGTCCCGAACCGACTCAAATGATTCGCACTGCGCGGTCCCGATCTGATGCAAATGATTCACGCCGCGGTCCCGAACCGACTCAAATGATTCGCGCTCCGTGGTCCGACCGACTCAAATGATTCGCGCTCCTGCGGTTCCCCGAACCCGACTCAAATGATCTCCGCTCCGCGGTCCCGAACCGATGCAAATGATTCGCTCTCCGCGGTCCCGAACCGACTCAAATGATTCGCACTCCCGCGGTCCCGAACTGGACTCAAATGATTCGCACTGCGCGGTTCCCGAACCGAGTCAAATGATTCGCGCTCCGCGGATCCCGAACTGACTCAAATGATTCGCGCTCCGCGGTCCCGATCTGACTCAAATGATTCGCGCTACGCGGTCCCGAACCGACTCAAATGATTCACGCTCCGCGGTCCCGAACCGACTCAAATGATTCGCGCTCCGTGGTCCCGAACCGACTCAAATGATTCGCGCTCCGCGGTCCCGAACCGACTCAAATGATTCGCGCTCCGCGGTCCCGAAACGACTCAAATGATTCGCTCTCCGCGGTCCCCGAACCGACTCAAATGATTCGCACTCCGCGGTCCCGAACTGACTCAAATGATTCGCACTGCGCGGTCCAGAAACGAGTCAAATGATTCGCACTGCGCGGTCCCGATCTGATGCAAATGATTCGCGCTCCGCGGTCCCGAACTGACTCAAATGATCCATCCATCCATCCGTCTGTCCGTCTGTCCGTCGGTCGGATCTATCTATCTATCTATCTATCTATCTATCTATCTATCTATCTATCTATCTATCTATCCATCCATCCATCCATCCATGCATCATGTAATGTTACTTAATCAGTTAAAGACTGTTATTTTCACTGCTTATAATTACTGGTGATAAGTAAATCAGTTAGCATCACATCTACTCTTGTAATGAGCAACTTAAATTATATATATTTTTAAGAAATTCAAATCAACCTTAATTTTCAATGTAAACGAGTTATTATTTGTATTATGATAGTTTGTGGTCTGGATGGATAACAGACTCTGTCTTGCCTTGTAATGAACTGTATAGAGATTGATCAGAAATATTGTTATGAGGAATGTTTCTATATTTACCAGTGCTAGCGGCTGAGGATTGTCCTTTCAGAAATAGTGGTTTTGATTATATTTCTCTGTAAGTTTGAGTGAAGAGCGGTTGTGTTGTGGTCAGATGTGAGTTTGGAGAGAAGCATGTTATTGTCCTGCTGAACAATGAGCTTAAACATCTCCTGATGACCGTCGCTTCAGCTACGAAAACACATGAAGATTTCTGAAGAGAACCAGCCGATGCCAACCAAACCAAACCTCACAAACACCCCAGAGCAAACCGTATAACATTATTCAGAAAATACCATACTGAGCAGCCACAGAGAGTCACGGCAGCTTTGGGTTCATTACTGCAGACCGCACAAACCCGTCCGAAGCGTTCCCGCGTTCCCCGTCTGAAGAGGTTTCTTCTCATGACGGATGAGATGAAGCCAGAACAACAGACGGACATAATCATTACTGGAAAACACTGTTTATTAATCATACACTCTCAGAAATAAAGGTAAAAGCTGTCACTGGGCGGCACCTTTTCTAAAGGTACATATTAGTACTTAAAGTGTGTATATTTGAACCTAAGTGCCGCCCCATTGACAGCGTTTGTATCTTTATTTCTGAGAGTGTATGACAAATATGTACTGACCAGTGTCGGGGGGGGGGGGGGGGTAACACATTACAAGTAACGCGAGTTATGTAATAATATTACTTTTTTCAAGTAACTAGTAAAGTAACGCATTACTTTTTAATTTACTAGAAAATATCGGAGTTACTTTTTCTCCATTTATTGACTGAGTGCGCCGTGTGAACATGATCTTACTGTAGATCTAATCTAGACTAAATATGAATGTGTATTAATTCATCACACTCACAAAAAACAGATTCAGTATTCATCAAAATGAATTAAAACAGTGAAATACAAACTCAGAATATGATCCAAACCTGCAATAATTAAATATGTTAAACAACACAAATATATCTAATCTCATTTTATTAACGATGTGTTTGCTGCTGATCTTTGATGATCAGTTCAATCATAATAATAACCAAAAATTACTTTAGATAAACTAACATTGTGTTTTATTGCTGAAGAGTGTTGAACTTCTCCTGTGTTCTTCTGTTCAGACGTGATTTACTCGTCCTTCAGTCTGAGCTTTATTCATTACACAAGAGCTTTTATATTTGCTGTAAATATAACTTCTTGTATTAAAAACAAACAATCAAGCCCTGCTCATATTTAAAAACTAACGTGAAAAATAACGTAACGCATTACATTCCATAAAAAGTTACTAAGTAATATAATTAGTTACTTTTTTAGGGAGTAACGCAATATTGTAACGCATTACTTTTAAAAGTATCTTTCCCCGACACTGTATCTGACAATGTAGTATATCAAGAGATTTTAAACAAAAGCAGAAACAGATGTTTTTATCAATATTTCTGTCTTTTTTATAGCATATGTATATGTAAATATGCTTAAATCAACATTTACTGGAAATGCAAAATAAAGACATAAAGTCTGGATTTCTGAGAAATGAGAACTTCTAAAAAAGACCTAATATCTTGTCATTTTGCATCTCAAGTAACCACATATAGATTTATGAATGTTTAGATAATCACACTGTGAAACAAGCTAAACAAACAAAACAAAAACAGCTTTTGCATTTACAGCAAAGATCATGTGACCCTGGACCACAAAACCAGTCTTACGTGTCAATTCTCGATAAAAATTGTAAATTTAAGTCTCAATTTTCCTATTTACGGTAGGAAATTTACTAAATATCTTCATGAAACATGATCTTAATATCCTAATGATTTTTGGCATAAAGTAAAAATGTATAATTTTGACCCATACAGTGTATTTTTGGCTATTGCTACAAATATACCCCAGCGACCTAAGACTGGTTTTGTGCTCCAGGGTCACATATATCTATATCAACTCTCAAACATAATATTCTATACTCTCTCGGTAACAGATGGACATGTTTGTACGCTTCTGAGAGCGATCTGAACGCAGTGCTGCTGTTATAATCAATATGTTCTTCATGTATTCCATCTCTTCTAGATTTCATTTAAACCCACAGACCTTTTCCAGATGAAACAGGTGCAGAAATCACAGAGAAACCGTACAAATCAGACATGTCTGAATCTGTGCATTCATCCACAGCTGCAGATGTTTCGTGCCGAATGTCTTGTTTTCTGAAACAAGTCTCTAAAATTTAGCTTAAAACAAAAGACATTCAACCAGCAATTATCACCTTCAGATATTAGTTTTTTAAACAGAATTGAGTTTTCTTTTCATGTGAAAAGCTAAATGTTAAATAATGCTATTTAAAAAAAAAAATGATTTTAATATCTGCAATGAACACAGAATCTTCTTCTAATCTTTTATTTCTTCTAAGTCTGTGATCTGAGATCCGAGTCTCAGTCTGGAGGGAGTTCAACGCAAACATTCACACACAATTCATTAACACCTATAAAAATGTTTACGGGGCCACAACATGTACTTCTGAAGAATTTACAGAGACGTTACTGGATATTTGTGTTAGTCACAGCGGGACAGAATGAACTCATCAGCATCAGTCTGAGACGTATTCTAAAGGAGAGAATTCATCCGTTTCATAGTGATACATAACTTTCTCTTCTTTAATGCATGCATTCATTTCCCTATCACACTGTATACTAAAATATTAATACTAAATATTTGTGCTCCAGACATCAATGACTCCTCAAATTGTGTCTCGTTACTTTACTTGACTAAGTGTTCAGATGCAGCATTCCCATATGACCAAAATATGTGTGTGTGTGTGTGGTGTGTGTGGTGTTGTGTGTATGTGAGAGAGAGAGTGAGAGTGAGAGTGTGTGTGTGTGTGTGTGTGTGTGTGTGTGTGTGTGTGTGTGTGTGTGTGTGTGTGTGTGTGGGTGTGTGTGTTGTTGTGTGTGTGTGGTGTGTGAGAGAGAGAGAGAGTGTATGTGTGTGGTGTGTGTGTTTTTGTGTGTTTTTATTTGTGAGTGTTTGTGTGTGTGTATTGTTGAGAAGAGAAGATATGAGAGTGAGTGTGTGTGTGTGTGTTTTGTGTGTGTGTGTGTGTGGTGTGTGTGTGTGTGTTGTGTGAGTATGTTTGTTGTGTTGTGTGAGAGAGAGAGATGAGAGTGTGTGTGTGTGTGAGTGAGTGAGTGAGTGTGTGTGTGTGTGTGTGTGTGTGGTGTGTGTGTTGTGTGTGTGTGTGAGAGTGAGAGTGTGTGTGTGTGTGTGTATGTGTGTGTGTGTGTGGTGTGTGTGTGTTGTGTGTTGTGTAACACATATATATTAAGTGTTTGTAAACAGTCAAGCTAAATAAAATACATTTTTTTTGAAATTGAAAATATTTTTAGTTTCAACTTTCATATGCCAAAATATATTTCAAAATTCAGACGCAAGTAAATACATTTACAATCTTACAGTAGTCAGAATTTGGCTTAATTCATAATTTTTTCATGAAAATTGTATATAATAAAATTACATCATAAAATTGTATTAATACATACAATTACTTAATTTGGCTTAATTCATAAAATTGCTTATTTTAATTCTAATGTGTTAAATGTTATAGACAACAAACAAAGTATTTATTCAAATGCGACACATGTGACAAGTATTTTTGTGGATTTTGAGGGTAACATATATGTTTAAACTATATATATATATATATTAATATGTTTAAAATATTATAATAAATATTTTTGAAAGAGCATAATTTTATCCAAGCAACATTGCATTCATCCAAGCGTTAGATTTGTATTTGTATCATATCCAGTACACTAATAACACATGTGTTGTGTTCACTAACGAAGAAATATGGTTCACGAGCCGCTCTTAGCGTGAGTTCACTGAGTTAATGGAAATGAAGGAAACAGATGCATATGAAACAAATTGCACCACAAGCTCCAAACGAAGCCGCAGACTTTAACGAGCAGCGTTTATGAGCACACACGGGTGAGAATCATCTGTAAAGCTGATAAACATGAACAGATGCAGGTCTGAACACTTGACATGTTCAGAGAGAAATCACACAAGACTGCAAGAAACTATTTCTAAAGTAATGTGGACAGTTTACTAGTTATAGGAGCTGCCAGATTCAAAAAGTTACAAAATACATACAAATGTAACGTTAGGAAATACTAACAATATCATAAGTCTCAAACTCAATCACATGCTGTGTCCTCATTGATCGGTAGGAGGCGCTATAACATCTACAGTCCTCAGTGAATGTGAACAAATACACATCTTTACATGCACAGACTGGTGCATTGTGGGTAAACCCGAATGTTGTGCTAATCAAGTGTCTTTATGTTTATGTTTATGCCTCAAAAACAGGAAGTGAAAGCGGTGATGTGACCATAATCATATGCTGATGGTTAGTCACAATCATTACTGTAACATATTTACAGTTTCTAATAATCACGAAACTTCACTTCAATAAAATAAAACATATGAAATGCATAAATAAATAAATACATGCACAAAAAACATGGAGCAATAATAACAGCGAGAGGACGTGTTTTTCTCGTCGGGTACTTTACCATCATTTCTTCAAATATTTTCAGGTCATTTGTGTTTTATGACCTCATCTGTAGCTCATCAGCTCTGAAAGAGGACAAACACTATCAAATACTTCATTAAACATCTACATAACGAGATTATCCGCTTGATATACTCTACTAATCAAATAAGCGATGGGAAAACCTGCTAAGACTCTCTGGGAGAACAAACGGATTTTCTTTGTTGTTTATTATTATTATTATTATCATTTTTGAAGTGGCTCAATATTCTAATTTAATTAATAATGTTATTTTTGTGATTAAGTGTCTCACAGCAAACATCTAAAAGACAAAACTAAATTAATACACTACAATAATTAATTAATAAACACAATTCAAATCAAAAAACACACACACACACACACACACACAGGAAGTACTGTAATGTGATCCAGGAAAACTCAGTGTAAAAAACAACAGTAGTGATCTAAATCAAATGTCTTTACTGTACGCGGTGAAGCTGAACCTTCTTGTGTGTTTTCCTTTCATTGTGTAATTAACCACAGACAGATGACTGGTGCTATAATCATAATAAAAACACTCAAAAGTACCTTAGTGGCTCCAGATCTGACATCATGATGACTCTGCTGTTTATTTGGTTTATTGTGAGCGTGATGATTGTCAGAACAC
>QVTF01025648.1:12500-42155 GCA_003573665.1 Oxygymnocypris stewartii
GTTGATCTATCTATCTATCTATCTATATATCATCGTCTGTCTGTCGATCTATCTATCTATCTATCTATATATCATCGTCTGTCTGTCTGTCTGTCTGTCTGTCTGTCTGTCTGTCTGTCGATCTATCATCGTCTGTCTGTCTGTCTATCTATCATCGTCTGTCTGTCTGTCTGTTGATCTATCTATCTATCTATCTATATATCATCGTCTGTCTGTCGATCTATCATCGTCTGTCTGTCGATCTATCTATCTATCTATCTATATATCATCGTCTGTCTGTCTGTCTGTCTGTCTGTCTGTCTGTCTGTCGATCTATCATCGTCTGTCTGTCGATCTATCTATCTATATATCATCGTCTGTCTGTCTATCTATCATCGTTGTCTGTCTATCATTGTCTGTCTGTCTGTCTGTCTGTCTATCTATTGTGGCGGGAAGAGCAAACGACAGGACACAGTGGGCGTGGCTTCAGGCCTCGGACAGGCTTTAATTTGACAGAAAATAACAAAATAAAAGTGTCCAAGGGGAAAAGTGTCCAAAATAAACAGGGGGGTCTGGTGCCCTCGTCGTGCTGCGGGCTTTGTGAAGGAGGGGCAGTGTTCAAGAAGGAAGGGTCCAGGTAAGGGGTGGAGTCCGGCGGCCGCACAAGCTCCCCGCTGAGGTCCGGGCGTGAGGGGCCGTGGCTTATCCAGCGGCTTCGTCTACCTCTTGGCCCACGGCATTCTACGGTGCTGTTCGGCCCGGCATCCTGGCCCGACGGCCGTATCACGGGTGCTGATCTCGTCTGGGACAGCGGGTCCGGCAGCTCTGGCGGCGTGGTCTCCCTCTACGTTCCCTTCCTGGACCCACGAGGACACCAGCGTGCATGCATGTGGAAGAGACCGGTCTTCCGAGGAGAGGCGCGCTCGGCATATAACAGCGGCGGTGATGAGGCTTCATTCACGTCAGGTGTGCCTCATCACACGCCGCCAGACCTGCCTGTTTCAGCGCCCCTCCTCTCACACACCCACTCCCGTCGGGAGCCTGGTGAAGGGCGACGTTAAAGGACGGGGTGATGATGATGATAAGGGGGGGAGGCAGCAGACTCGTCACACTATCTATCATCATCTGTCTATCTATCTATCATCGTCTGTCTGTCTGTCTGTCTGTCTATCTATCATCATCTGTCTGTCTGTCTATCATCGTCTGTCTGTCTGTCTGTCTGTCTATCATCGTCTGTCTGTCTGTCTATCATCGTCTGTCTGTCTGTCTGTCTATCATCGTCTGTCTGTCTGTCTGTCATCGTCTGTCTATCTGTCTATCATCGTCTGTCTGTCTGTCTATCTATCATCGTCTGTCTGTCGGTCTATCATCGTCTGTCTGTCTGTCTGTCTATCATCGTCTGTCTGTCTGTCTGTCTGTCATCGTCTGTCTATCTGTCTATCATCGTCTGTCGGTCTATCATCGTCTGTCTGTCTGTCTATCATCGTCTGTCTGTCTGTCTATCATCGTCTGTCTGTCTGTCTATCATCATCTGTCTATCTATCTACACTGAATAAAAATATAAACCCAACCCTTTTGTTTTTACCCCATGTTTCATGAGCTGAACTCAAATATCTAAGACTTTTTCTATGTACACAAAAGGCAATATTTGTACACAAAAGTACACAAAAGTACACAATATTTCTCTCAAATATTGTTCACAAATCTGTCTAAATCTGTGTTAGTGAGCACTTCTCCTTTCCCGAGATAATCCATCCACCTCACAGGTGTGGCATATCAAGATGGTGATTAGACAGCATGATTATTGCACAGGTGTGCCTTAGGCTGGCCACAATAAAAGGACAATTCAAATTCAAAAACTAAGACTTATAACTTTTCAACTACCCTTCAAACTATTGTAGAGATTCATGTCAGGCCCACATTGACAGTTTTTCTAGTTCCTCCTCTGCTCTGTGACGCATCTCTGCTGTGTTTCTGATCAGCACTGGCTCGTGTTCATCTCTGCAGGGCACAGCGCTCTGGCTCCAGGCCACAATAACGCACCATTTGTTGGCACGCTTGTCACGCAGTTGTACAATCCCACTGCAAAAGTGTACTGTAGAGTTTGAGCTCTGATGATAGCAGATAGAAACCTTTCCAGATCTCACATCTGAGAAGCTGCGTTATTATCAGCATTGCTGTAGCTCTAACAGCAGAGCTTGACTATCTATCATGGGGTTTGATTCCCAGGGAATGCATGAACTGGTCAAACGCACACATTCAATGCAATGTAAGTTGACTTGGATTACAAGTCGCAGTACTGCACTCATACTGACACTGTGGCTGTCAATGTTAACTCCTCAGGGCATCATCCTCTCAATGAACCTTACAGCAAAACTGCACCATTTGCTGGATTCAGCAGTAATCAAATACAAGCTATGAGGTCAAATAACACTTTTGGTTCTGCTTAACCAGAACTTAACTCAGAACACTTAGATATATAGCTATGTGAAAGAGGATTTTGTACCAATGATGTGGGACAAAGTTGTGTGTTTGTCTGGGATACACTTTTGCCCAGTTTGCAGTCTGGATGCATCAATGCAAGCTGCCAAACATCAGAGTCAGTTTGCAGACTTTAGGCAGTTTCAGTTCAGAGTTGATGAATTTAGCAGAAAATCGCATTGTATTTAATGTGCACGGACTCCGATATTTTCAGACTCATTGCAGTAAGTCACAGGAGTCAAGTATGGTTTTTTTGTTTATTTTTGAGCCAATGTCAGAACATTTTGTTTTTATTTCTCACGCATCTTCTTGCAACGAGGTGTACATTTATTGTGTTCTCGGAACGACTTGAGAAGTCTGTTCCCAGATAGCATGCGGATGTGTGCCACTTACTGTAGGTCAATGATGCAGCACTGCTGGCCTTCTTATGGCCTGTACAAAATGATGTAAGGCACATGTAAAATAGCTAAAATGTCCTAAATGTATCAAATCACATGTGGGCCTCTGTAGCCAAAGATGTGGTGCTCGCGGCAATGTCTAATCTGAATGTGACCTTAAAGTGGCCCATGTGGTAAATAGTAAATATGGCCCAAATAGTGCCAACCAAATATAGTCCACCTTTGGTACAAATGTAGCACAATCCACAAAGGCTAATCAGGGTGAAAACCAAATGTGGTCCACATATCTTTCAGCAAATGTGGCCCAGGTATGTGGCCCAGTTTTGGCAAAGATATAGCACAGTGAACACTGACTAATGTGGCTGTTAGCTTAAAGTGGCCCGCATATGATGCCACAAATGTGGCCCAATTACCCTTAAATGCATCTGGGCCAGTTTTGGCAAAGATATGGGATGGTAAGCACTGGCTAAAGTGGCTGTAAGTCTAAAGTGGCCCGCATATGATGCCACAAATGTGGCCCAGTTATCCTTAAACGCATCTTAACCAGGTATACGATGCATAATACCTTCCTCAGCCTCCTCCTCGCAGGCATGATCTGCCGATTAAAGGTGACAGTGCAATCGGGTTCCCATTGGATTTCAGCACATGGAAGTTCGAGTTCGCCCAAAGCCGTCTCCCTCAGACCTGAGAAATTCCTGCTGGACACGGTCAGTCTGAGGGTACAGGACTGGAGCTCCTCTGCTGACCTCACCTGCAGCTGGAACACCTGCGCCGGAGCCTCCGGACCGAGGCTGTGTCTGCGCTTAGGGCCGCCCAGAATCGGTGCAAGGCATATCGGAGACAGACAAGCCTTCACCGTAGTCCCACTTAGTTTCCTAGAGCCTCGGTAGAGACCCAGAACGGTGACGGTGAGCTTGCCCTCTGCTGGTGAGAAAAGAAGGGTGAAGTGAAGGGAAGGTGTGGTTTTGTGAGAGCCAGAGCCATAACATCGGCCACTCTCGGCGCTAAGCTTGCTGCTTTCCGAAAACAAAACATCACTGCTTTTACGATCAATCGCCCGGCGTGACTTCCCAACCAGGCTGAGTTTAGGAATGGTCGGGAGCGAGGAACGACTACGGACAGGTTTAGAGGCTTTGCAGGGAACGGCGGGGGAGCTGAGCCGCCGTAGATTGAAACGAGTCTTCGGAGGACGAGATGGTAAACAAAGATCGTCTTCTGACGGCGTCGAGCTGCTGTTAAATGAGGGATAGTCCAGAACATCTCCGTCCAGCTCTTCGTACTGCTGTTTGATTGGCAGAGTGTTGATGGAAGGGGAGGGGCTTAGAGTCAACGTCACATGTTCTGCAGGTGGAGGGGGTAAGAAAAGCCCCGCTTCTTTGTCATCCGTGGGGCGGGACTTCTGATGCCAGCAGCAGACGATGCAGCCAATCACCAGGCAGAAACAGAGAACGGCCAAGCCAACGGCCAATAAGATTTGTAGATGCACTAGAGAAATGTACAAACAAACACATAATCAATATAAAGATAAAATCCATAATTTTCTAGCATAATTGGTTAAATTCCCAGGGATTACATGAATTTATAAACGTGACCCTGCAGCACAAAAGCAGTCGTAAGCAGCACCGGTATATTTATAGCAATAGCCAATAATACATTGTATGGGACAAAATCATACATTTTTATTTTATGACAAAAATCATTAGGATATTAAGATCATGTTCCATGAAGATATTCCTACCGTAAATATATAAAATCTTCATTTTTGATTAGTAATATGCATTGCTAAGAACTTCATTTGAACAACTTTAAAGATGATTTTCTCAATATTTAGATTTTTTTGCATCCTCAGATTCCAGATTTTCAAATATTGTCCAATCATAAAAAAACCATACATCAATGGAAATATTATTTATTCAGAAATCTCAATTAATTGACACTTATGACTGGTTTTTATGGTTATAGATTATTACATTTGAATGCAATGTAAGTCTCTTTGGATAAAAGCGTCTGTCAAATGCATAAATAATAATAATTTCTGAAGCCAGGTGAATATATTTATAATCAGTTTTGGGAAGGTTACTTTGCAAATGTAATAGGTTACAGATTACAAGTTACCCCGTTTAAAATGTAATAAGTAGTAACTATTTTAATTCCTTTATCAATGCAATGTAACTGATTTGATCACTTTTCTAATTTTTTAACACATTTTTTCCAACTGTTAATAATTTCTAAACATGTAAAGCCGGCAGGTTTAACCTCACAGTAGAACTCAACACTGATTACCGTCAGAATCCCGCAGAACTTTAATTAAGATTATAATCATTTAATTCTAAAGCACAGCCACCATGAAATCAGACTTTAGCACCTCTTTTACTTTGAGATAGCTCTAAAGATTAAATACAAATTTATAATCAGAAGATATTTAATAGATTTGAAATGAAATATTTGCTATGACTGGAAACACAATGCTTTTGGGGGGGGGGGGGGGGTCAAAACATCAGTTAATCTATTCTGTGTCCTAAACTCCTGAAACATTGGTATCTCTATATTACAGCAGTCAATGCAATTTGGGAAATAAATCAATCAAATATGTAGCATGTGAAAATGTTAAGATGTAACCTCTTTAACATTTTCATAAATGCCTGTAATTTAATTACACTAATTCTCAGCCACAGTACTTTTGTATTTAAATGACGTAATCCTGGGTTACTCCCCAACACTGTTTATCATAGCATGGCACGTGTCTGAATCTACCGCAGCATGATTTCATAAAACTCATCAGTGATTATTAATGACTCAGCACTATGTGGTAGAGCAATGTGCTGTTGTGCAAATCTCTCTGTAAAACTGTTAACTGAGGGTTCGTTTACTGCTCTTCGTTCTGTCCGAATGCAGCTCATCATTCCTGATCACATTAAGGCGCAGAGGAAATGGCCCTGGGTTCTAATCAGTGACACAGTCATCATCAGTGATCCGAAGCAGAGCCGAGCTGATGTCAAACCCCAGACTGTGACAGTTCATAACGACCTAACTCAATTCATCTAATTAATACCAGTCACATGCCAGCTGTGTCTCCTGCACTACTGAGGCTGACTCTAGTATATTTAGTGAAATCTGTCATGTGCATATTTGTGAACATAAAAACAATTTGATTTTAAACACCTTTAAATAACTGCTTTATGGTGCTGCTTTTGTCTTAGTGTGGTATTGCGTAGTATATAAACCCATGCATAGCTTCCTCGTGATTATCAATGAACCAAACAAGAATTGCATGCAAAACAATCAATAAATCATCAGTCATCTATGAAGTCGCATGCCAGCTGTGTTTTCTGTACTACTGTGGTTGACTATATTTAGTCAAATCTATCATTTTCATATTTGTGAACATACACATTATTATAAAAATTTAATCAATAATTGCTTTAAGGTGCTGCTTTTGTCTTGGTGTATGGTATTGCATGCATAGTATAAAAAATTATCAATTAAGATTATCAATGAAGATTATCAATGAACCAAACAAAAATAGCATGCAAACCAATCAATAAAATATCTATACTAGATGCACAAAAACAGACAGATATTTTCTTACCTTCGAGTTCCATCTGCATATTCCCAAAGACAAACTCCTCAAACCAGCAGCTAAATCTGACTAACTAGTGCTGTCGCAGTCATGCTCACACACTGACAGACACTAAACTCCGCTCACGAGTCCCTGCGCAAGGTCTGACGCGAACGCGCGCCATGCACGCGCACCTCGAGCCCCTGCACCTTTGAGGTCCGACGCTAAAGTGCCCTTGCAGAAGTGTCTGTGCGATATGAACGATACTATATGCAGTGTATGCTGTTTGCGTAGGGCACCATCCCAGGTAGGCTACATTCATAATCACAGAAGTATATATAAGACAATATTTGTTTTGTGCTTATAAAAACAGACCAAAGCAACTGAGCTCCACAGACACACGCTTCATTAGTGCTGGGAATATAACACTGACTGCAAGAACAGCAAATACAACACGCTTAAAGAAGACCAACAACAAGCTCCTAATGAACCGCCCCCGCGGTCCCGAACTGACTCAAATGATTCGCGCTCCGCGGTCCCGAACCGACTCAAATCTCAAATCTCACCAGGGGCGCGGGAACAGGGGGTGCTGAGGGTGCTGCAGCACCCCCTGTTTTTTCTGTGGGCAACTGTAAACTGTTGTGAATAAAAAAATATATAGGCTATAAGGTTGCTCCGATGTTTATAACATTTAGTTTACATTGGCTATTTTGCTATCTATTTATATGTGATCTTCGACATATTACCATTTGCCCATTAATTTAACAGTTGTAAGAATTAAAGTTATCAAAGTTATTAAACTGATGCAGGGCTATTTGATGCACGCGTTTGCACACATCCTGTCAAATCACGCACGCAGCACTGCCAATGCTTGCTTTTATGTTTGTGAATGTTATGTTTGTGTTGAAGGATCTGTAGGTTGTGGCTTAAAAGCAGAACATGGAAATATTATGGATGTACTGGAAGAAAAAAAAAACTTTTTTTGTTTTTGTTCTCAGCGATATGAGTCTTTCCCTTCTCCCAAAACAGCTTATAGCTACCTATTAAAATAGTTCCGTTTTGTATGTAATGGAAAAGTGATTAGACTATGTTTCGTTTTTTTTCTTCATAAAGTTAATTTATAAAAACCTTGGAAGCATTTTTTGTTCGTTAAATATGTTTTTTTTTTTTAAGCAACGACCAAGCGGCCAGCATCAAATATATATTTCATGGAGCACAAACGTGCACTATGTTCATATTTCAACCCTTTACAGTAGAACTACATGTTCATACGCCAGACAGTCAACAGTGATGGGTTTTTGCAAATGCTGTTTTGTACTCGTTCATTCAGAAGTCTGCTGCGGTTCAGTTCGGTTCTGTTCTGGTGACATTGTTCTACTGAATGAAATCTAAGGTTTATCCAAAATGTCGCTAGTTGCTATGTGCTTTGTCTTACAAAAGAGTCCGTAAACACAGCAACACTGGTTCATGCGCCCGTGTGTGTGTGTGTGTGTGTGCGCCACGCACACCGCACGGAGGTCTGAGTGATATAAGTGCGCTTGAAATATAAAGTGGAGAGTTGATCGCCTATGTTTGATTAATTTAGCCTTATCAAATCATCACGACTGGACTAAAATAAAATCGATAGATAGGCCTATAAACAGTTCAAGCATATCACAGTGTTAGTTTAAATGATTAACCTTTATAAATGTGCAATATCCAACAGTTTGTGTGGAGAGCTGAAGCGAGCTTTACAGGACATGGAGGATTTTTTTCTTACAGTAAAAACAACTTAAAATACGCCGTGTGATTTTTTTCTCATAAAGGTAAGAGTAATATATCGTTTGGAACTGTAAAGGGTCTACTTTTATTTGTGTGCATTCACAATATCAACATTGTGCTTTTATAAAATAGGAAAACAGAGAATGCACTTTCTGCCGGTTTTGAACAAGAGCGCTTCAATGATGAACCGAAACTCGGCAACTCGAAACTGGCTCAGAGATATGATAAATATATCTATAGAAAGCTTTAAAATACTAGCCTACTTTAAAACGAAATAATTCAAAGCAAAGCAAAAACTCTTCATTAGCATATGTAATCCGTTATGATGCATATATTTCTCTCTGCCCGTCCAATGAGGAGATGTGTGTGTGTGTGTGTGTTTGTGTGTGTGTATGTGCATCTGTGTCTGTGTCTCTTTTGTGTGTTTGTGTCTTTGTGTGTGTGTGTGTGTGTGTGTCTGTGTGTGTGTGTGTCTGTGTCTCTCTGTGTGTTTGTGTCTTTGTGTGTGTGTGTGTGTGTGTGTGTGTGTGTGTGTGTATGTCTCTGTGTCTGTGTGTGTCTGTGTCTGTCGGTGTCTGTCTGTGTGTGTGTGTGTGTGTGTGTTTGTGTGTGTGTGTGTGTCTGTGTGTGTGTCTGTCTGTGTGCGTGTGTGTGTGTGTGTGTGTGTGTGTGTGTGTCTGTGTTTGTGTCTCTGTGTGTGTGTGTGTCTGTCTGTGTGTGTGTGTGTGTGTCTGTCTGTGTGTTTGTGTCTGTGTGTGTGTGTGTGTGTTTGTGTCTGTGTGTGTGTCTGTATGTGTGTGTGTGTGTGTGTGTGTCTGTGTGTGTGGTGTGTGTGTGTCTCTGTGTGTCTGTGTCTGTCTGTGTGTGTGTGTGTTTGTGTCTCTGTGTGTATGTGTCTGTGTGTGTGTGTGTTGTGGTGTGAGTGTGTGTGTATGTATGTGTGTCTGTGTCTCTCTGTGTGTTTGTGTCTTTGTGTGTGTGTGTGTGTGTGTGTGTGTGTGTGTGTGTGTGTGTGTGTGTGTGTGTGTGTCTCTGTGTGTATGTGTGTGTGTGTGTGTGTGTGTGTGTGTGTGTGTGTGTGTGTGTGTGTTTGTGTCTCTGTGTGTATGTGTCTGTGTGTGTAAATGACACCGTCATAAGGCTGTCTGGCTGTATATGAACATCCTGTACATTTTCTTGTGTCCTTTTATAAACAATTAAGATATAATTAATAAGATGAGTATCTGAGCTCGACCAGAGCAGGTTTCAGAAATTCTGTTATAAGCTTTTATCAAATTACTTCCTTAATTCACAACACAACATGTTGATTTTTAAAGTTAGTGAGTCGAATGGGTTCTGCAGAAGAGGGATGACCTGTGTTTGACGTACCTTCCAGGTGTGTATTGATGAGGATCAGGAGGAGCTGATGAAGATGAGCAGAAGAAACGCCTCGACCAGACCCTTACAGAAGAAGAAGAGCAGACACACAGACGGGCTGAACGTCACGGCCGTCCTCCATCACGCAGCTGCTCCTCTATCTAAAGCTGACCGTGCACCTTCCCCAGTTTGGAAGGGTTTTGGATGGTTAATTGTGACCAGTGATAAATAATAAAAGCTCACGGAGAGAAGCTCTCTCTCTCTCTCTCTCTCTCTTCCTCTGGAGGTTCTGGCATGTAATAGCAAGCTGGTTCTGTTCATTCTGCAGCTGAAGGATGACTCTGTGTGGCAGGGGTTCACTGTGGCCGCTTCAGTGCAGTGATGTCCTGCAGAGTTTGCTTGATAAACTGCACACAAATATTTACTTGAAAACATGCAGTTATAGATTAATATTTTGCATCATTTAAAGCCATTAGTAGACTATTACTGCAGAGCAGTGGTCTCTAATGGTGGTCATATTTATACAACTCTTCAAATATCAATAGGTTATAACTTTTCATAAAACAGAAGCATAAAACGGTTTTCAATCATTGTGCCTAAAAACTGCACATTTTGGACATTTCCCTTATTTAACACACCTGTGCAAAGAAAGAAATAAAGAAAGTTCGGCTTGTGAACAACCAAATTATGCACATATACTATTTGTTATTTAATACTATTAGGTTAAGATATATTCGTCACCTCACAACACATACGAGTTTTGTTACTCACTATATATATATATATATATAGGCAGGTGGCGCATGCGCAGTTCAGCAGTATATGCTATGCATGTTTCGGTTTAAAGAAAGAAAGAAAGAAATCAAAACATGACACCAAGCCGAGGAGCAGACACGGTTGGTTTATTAATCTGCGTGCTTTTTAAAGTTCTTATCGTTTCTGATATGTCTTAGTCACTAATATAACGCTATATATATATATATATAATATATATATATATATATATATATAACCTTGCTACGTGCTATTATTGCTCTTCTGATTGCTTCATTTGTAAGTCTGATAAATGACTAAATATAATGTAATGTAAAACTTCAAATAGCCTAAATGAACATGCATAACACATTTATGTCCGTTATAATGATGACATTTCGTGCATATGTGTTTTTAGTTTACTTTCACTCAATTTATTTTATTTTAATGTAAAATGTGATTAATAAAGTATGTCGGCTATTGATTGGTTTAAACTGCCCTCTAGTGGTCACACGTTTCTGATTGAACAGTACTGAGAATGATTCTGCTTCTTTAGCATAAATAAAACTTTGTGTAGAATTAAATAGCACTCAGTTTCGAATGCCATGTCATGATCATAGTGTACACATGAATAAATATTGTACATGATCATAGTGTACACATGACTATTTCCTCTAATAAACCCCGCCTGTTAAACACACACGCGCGCACACACACACACACACACACACACACACACGCACACATACGCACACACACGCGCACACACACACGCACGCACGCACAGAGACAAGCGCGTGCGTGTGTGTGAGGAAGTGTAGTATAGTCTGATAAATATTAAGAGTTAAATCATTCAAGATCCGCGTCTGTCTGTCATAACCTCTCGACTTAAGATGGGTCGGACGTCATTTTTTGTGTTGATCATATATATTTCATATGTTAGTTCATCCAAATTACATTATGATGCTCGAGTGACGGTGAACACTGAAGGTAAGCCAACATTCGCTTTTATTATCGTTATGTCAAGAAAAAGACCAATCAATTATGTTTTGTTGAAATAAATAGACAAATAATAGATATTAATATCAGGCTTAGATCCAAATGTGATTCACTTTGTATTGAATAGTACAACATTTTGATGTCAACTCAAGCCTTTATTTAGAAGAGAAGAAAAATAGTTGAATTGAAACCAGTATGAATTTACAGCAGATATTAATACAGTCAGAATAACTCTTTTTAACCTCGTTTAATTTCATATTCGCATTACTTACCAGGTTAATGTCACATCTTTATGTGTCAAACTCTCATGTAATTTTCTCACGTATTTAAACAGAACTCTATTTGGTTTTTACCACACACCACCCCCCCATTCTCTTATCTCAGACTCACAGCTGTCTCATTTCTGCATTTCTGTGTATACTTTCTGTGTATCATTTCTGTATCATTTCTGTGTATCATTTCTGTGTATCATTTCTGTGTATCCATTTCTGTGTATACTTTCTGTGTATCATTTCTGTTTATCATTGCTGTGTATCATTTCTGTGTATCATTTCTCTGTGTCATTTCTGTGTATCATTTCTGTTTATCATTTATGTGTATACTTTCTCTGTGTCATTTCTGTGTATCATTTCTGTATTAATGTGCAGGAACCGCTTTAAACTAGCTCTGGTTGCACTTTATTTTAAGGTGTCCTTGTTACAGTGTAATTATGCATTTAAACAGTAATGAGTAATATTAATTAACTACATTATATGGTTTGGATTAATTCGGGGTTTGGCTTAGGGTTACTTGCATGAAATTTAGCATAATTTATTGTTGTTATAATAGTGATGTGTAACAAGGACACCTTAAAATAAAGTGTTGGCGATCTTTGTTTGAATACACTTCATAACTTCACTCTGCCTCTCTGTTTCAGGTATAACCAGGTTTTCTTTTGATAACAATAATATTAGTTTGATGAAGCTCGCCAGCACCTCTGGTAATGATATCATCTGGGTCGGAGGGCCCAAGATCCTCTTTTCCATCAGCCCAACACAAGCCTCCAAACCCCATCAGGTACAGTCATATTTATCATGCATATATACAGTAGATCTCAGACTGTAAATGACTTCTGAGCGGTTCCCAACGGCTGAGTTCATCTGCGAGGAGAAAGATGGCATTTTAATTTAAATGATTATGCAAAAACATAAGTAGCTTTGTCAATGCAAGACATTGAGACACGTGTTTTTTTCTATTTAAAGTAAGGTTTATGGCTCGTGGAACATAATCAAGCATGCAGACGTCACTTATTTGCACAGCGTCATTGTTTTGTTTGCAATGTTTAATGTCTGATGCACGATGTTTGAATCCTTGTTTAGGTGAATTTGTCTCTATGTAAGGACGAAAGCAAAGATTCAGACCAACTCTGTAAGTATTAAAGGGACAGAAGATGTTTATGCAGCACATGTGATATTCACGCTTCCCACAGGATCAGGTGTTTATACTGTAATCTAACAATCAGTTAATTGACATAACCTGTTTTACTAGTTTACAAGGAAATAACCCTACGCAATTTACAAAAAAATTAAAATTCAGGTTATTATATATCACGTCATAGACGTCAGATATCACGTATGCAGACTTCAGTAAAAATGCAGGTTAAGGTTCGATGTGTTTACATGAACACACCGTTATTATGCATAATTAAACATGGGTATAAACCGTGTTGATTCAGGCGTTGCTGGTAGATTGCAAGGTCACTGACAGCTGTTTAACGGTTGTGTTTTCCAGCAGCACTGTTCACACAGGGTCTCATTGCTCAGAGAGGGCGTTGATGGAAATCTCCTCTTCATCTGTACATCACATGATGGAAATACAGTGTGCTGTTTCATGGTATGTCCTGTTTTTACTGTATGCATTTAAAACTCATGTGAAACTACGACACGAAATCCGTAAATGTTGGGACTTTTTTTTTTTTTTTTTTTAATAAAATGAAAACTAAAAGACTTTCAAAGCACATGTGCCAATATTTATTCACAATATAACATAGATAACATAAATGTCTAAAACGGAGAAAATACACTTTTATCCTCTAAATGTGCTCATTTCAAATTTGATGCCTGCTACGGGTCTCAAAAAAAGTTGGCACGGGGGCAACAAAGGGCTGAAAAAGCAAGAAATATTGAACAGATTCAGCTGGGAGAACATCTAGCAACGAATTAAGTTAATTGACATTAGGTCTAGCTTTAGTCTCTCTGAAGTAAAGATGGGCAGAGGCTCTCCAATCTGTGAAAGAGTGCGTAAAAAGATAGTTGAATACTTTAAAAAATAATGTTTCCTCAACGTCAAATTACAAAGGCTTTGTAAATATTATCATCTACAGCGCATAACATCATCAAAATATTAAGAGAATCTCTGTGTGTAAGGGACAAGGCAGAAGATCATTGTTGGATGCCTGTGGTCTTCGGGCCCTCAGACGACACTGCATCACTCATTCTGTCATTGACATTACTAAATGGGCTCAGGAATACTTCCAGAAACCACTGTCGGTAAACACAATCCGCCATGCCATCTGCAGATGCCAACTAAAGCTCTTATCATGTTAAAGGCCATATGTGAACATGGTCCAGAAGAGCGGTCGTGTCCTGTGGGGCAAGGCTCATTTAAAGTGGACTGTTTCAGAGTGGAAAAGTGTTTTATGGTCAGACGAGTCCAAATTTGACATTCTTGTTAGAAATCTCTGTCCTCGGGATAGAGGAGGGAGACCTTCCAGCATGTTATCAGCGTTCAGTTCAAAAGCCAGCTTCTCTGATGGTATGGGGGTGCATAAGTGCATAAAGTATGGGCAGTTTGCATGCTTTGGAAGGCACTATGAATGCTGAAAGTTAAATAAAGGTTTTAGAGCAACATATGCTCCCCCCCCAGAATACGTGTATTTCAGCAGGACAATGCAAAACCACATACTGCAGCGATTACAACAGCATGGCTTCGTAGTAGAAGAGCTGCAGTCCAGATCTTTCCCCATAGAGAACATTTAGTGCATCATTACACTAAAAATACGTCAAATAAGACCACAAACTCTTCAGCAGCTGGAAACCTACATCAGGCAAGAATGGGACCACAACACCTAAACTCCAGAGACTCATAACCTCGATGCCCAGACGTCTTTCAAACTGCTTTTAAAAGAAGAGGAGATGCTACACCATGATAACATGCCCCCCCCCCCAACTATTATGAGACCTGTAGTAGGCCATAACATTTAAAATGAGCTCATTTAGTGCATAAAATTGTAAAATTTCTCAGTTTAAACATTTGTTATGTTACTTGTTCTATTGTGAATAAAATATTGTCTCGTGTGATTTGAAATTATTTTCATTTTCATTTATTCAAATTTAAAAAAGGTCCCAACATTTCTGGAATTCTTGTAGTACGAAACTAAAACCATGTCTTTTGTTCCAGACCTCCAGTTATTCTATGATCAATTGCTTCACGTCAGAAAATTATGAGCCAGATATTAACGAGCCATCATTACTTGTTGGTGAGTATTGCACTTTTTAATGAGTATTGAAATGCATTAATTTTCATGCATGTTTGCACATATTTTTAGAATTGCAAAACAAATGGCACGTTTCAATTCTTGTTGAATATGATGTTGAAAATTTGCATTCAGCATCCATTTTATATATTAAATGTTATCTGATGAATGAGAGACATTCTTGTGACTGCCCGCTCAGAGAGTCTTGATAATGACTAGTATATTGTTTGCCACATAGCTGAGCACAATGGAGTATTCTTACAGTATTTAATATTAGAGTCGGGAACATACTAGGTAGGCTGTGCTTGGTCCGGTTTCCTCGAACACTCCTACTTTCCCTTCCTCTCCATCTCTGTTCGCCACGGTTCTGAATGCAGATTCTTATGAAATGCTTTAGAAGTGCAACTGTTTGACTCGCAGCAGGCGATTTGTAATATTGAGGCACTTATCTTGGGTAAAGTGGTTGTTTTCGGAGCCACATGTGGTGTAGAAATAGACAGAGTTGAGTAAAACTTGACATTATGAAACATTGATACGACATTGCTTGTTCTTGCAATGGTTCTGGAAACTGCCGACGTGTTGAAACCCAGCACTGCTGCTGATGCTCATAATGCAGTTCGTACATTTGCATTATATCATTTATTGCTGATACTACTTTGTTAATGTTCAACTTGTGACAGGTGAGTTACCCCTCGTGTGATTTCCAAACCTGTATCACTTTGTCTTGTGTAGAACACAAATGGAGATGTTTAGCAGAATGTTCAAGCTGCTCTGTTCCACACAAGGACCAAAAAGCACTATAAATATTTTAACAGAAGTCCATTTGGCTTGTGCACTTATGATGCATTGCACGAGGAGACTAAATTAAAACCTTGTATTATAAATAGCCAGTTTAGATGTTCTGCTATAAATACCTATTTTTGGGTTCCTGGAAAGCCTGGTTTAAATGGTCATTTTTGTTGAACTATAGTTACCGATAGTGTCTGACAAGAAGTGTCTTAGATCGTTCAACACAAGCATTTTTCTGTAGTGTTGTGTTTAACTCAGTGGTTTTCTGATGAGGAAACTGCAGAGGAACCAGACCTTTCCGTGTGCTGATGTATAAAGATTGTCTCCATATATAGATCTGTACAGACTTGTGTTTAAAAGGCTTGTCTAGAGTTCATTTGTTTAGCTACTGTAATAGGAATTAAACATGATGGTTTACTAGTTGAATAGTAATTAAAAACAACGGTTGTTTATCTAGGATCTATTTACATGTTTTGAATGCACTGTCTGCATGCTAAAAGTAGGGCCCAATGAAATAAGTTTTAGTTTCTGTTTTTTCCGTTTTAATTTATCTGGGTCCCATTTTTTCCATTTACATTTTTCTGGACTCCTTTTTAACGGTCAAATTAAATTGTATTAATCAAAAAGCATGTCTAATTAATAAAAATCATGAAACTTATGCAATTTAACATACATTTATCAAATGTTTAGGGCCTTCTCACCTTATGTTTTATTGTTACCGAATTCTGTGTTTTAGCACGTCTAATTATTTTATGCATTAAAACTATTTTTATTTATTCTTACCGTAGCTTTATGAAATATTTTGGCCCCCTCAGAAATTCTGTGTTGTGTATTTACATTTTACTGGTTATCAGATGAAGACATAACATATTGATGTAATTTATATTTTAATTAATGAAAATTAAACATTTAAATTTTTGGCAAATAAAGGGGATTTGCTATTAAAATTAAAATATTTTGTGATTATTTCTTTAAAAAATAAAGTTTGTATTATTTTTCAGCCGAAGTAATAGAATGTATTTTTATTTTATGAACCAAGTATGAAAAATGTCCAGAGTTTTCATGTTATTAGATTTTTAACAAAAATTACATTTGTGCCAATGGGGCGTTTTACCCCACCTATGGAGCAGCCCCCCCCCCCTCAGAGTACAGGCAGTTTTGGCTTAAAATGTAAAAAAAAAAGATTGTATTCAATAACTATGAATTACAAAATTATACTAGTCTAGTTGAAAAAACTAATACAATAACACGCTAGCTGATGCTAACTTGAGGTCATTTTTAAATATAAAGTCAAAATATTTTTATTCAACCAAGTAGTTGATTTGATGTTCAGAGCAGAATAACTACAGTAATTGCCCCGTTGCACAGCACACACTATAGGCTCTATTTTAACTCTCTAAGTGCATGGTCTAAAGCGCACGGCGCAGGTGCACTCAGGGCGAGTCCGAATCACTTCTGCTAGTATAACGACGGCGGGTTGTCCTTATTCTCTGAAGGTGTGTTTGGGCATAACGTGCAATAAAGCAATCAGAGTCTCATCTCCCATCCCCTTTAAGAGCGAGTTACTGCGCGAGCAAATATGTGCTCATTCTGATAAACGCAATGACTATCCATTATGACATTTATGTAGCATGCACAATAATATTATTTTACACCGTAATGCTTTAATTTTTATGTGTTTGTGTGTAGTAAGCAAAGTGAACGAGCAGTGTGGACCCGCCCAGAGGCTCTTTAAATAACAAAACATATTGCACCATTGACTTTAGAGCAGGTTTGAGTTGGTCTATGGCACAGTCTAAATTTCAGCTCCTTAAATAGCAACGCGTCAGCACACGTGCCCTCGTTTACAGACCCTTAGGCGCACAAATGAGCGCACATGCACTTGCTATTCAAACCACGCGGCACAGGACGGGGAAATGATAACTGCGTCAGACTGAAAAACACTTGTGTGTATGATATGTTTGAGGAAAAAAATTGCCATTCTGAAAATAGAATTATGTTTTCATTACATTTCAAATATATATATTTTTTTACACGTACTACCTATCTACATAAGGGTACATTTTTCAAAATTGAGATTTGTATAAAATCTGAAAGATTCATAAATAATATTTCCAATGATGTATGGTTTGTTATGATAGGACAATATTTGAAAGGGTGCAAAAAAATCTAAATATTGAGAAAATCATCTTTAAAGTTGTTCAAATGAAGTTCTTAGCAATGCATATTACTAATCAGTAATTAAGTTTTGATATATTTACGATAGGAAATTTACTAAATGGAACATGATCTTAATATCTAATGATTTTTGCCATAAAATAAAAATCTATAATTTTGAGCCATACAATATATTGTTGTCTATTACTACAAATATACCTGTGCTGCTTATGACTGATTATATTTGTTGAATATCAGTCAGTTATGCTAAAACAGTTAGTCTCTTTGTATTGTTTGGGCACATCCGTATTAGCGGAGTACAATACAGTATTGTTATGATTATTATTATTCGTGGTAGAAACAGGAACTTGTGCTGTTCATTCCAGCATTAAACCGGTGCCAAACTCTTTCCATGATCTCAGGGTGTTTATCAGGGCACACATGTGGGATTGTTAGGCTCTTTTCAGTGCTGAAAGTCAAAACCTCATTTTCCTTCTGGTAAAAGATTCAAATCATTGTATTACATGCTGCATGTGTCGTCCTGTCTGATTTCTATATTCAATCTTTCAGGTAATATGCTGTTCTTCACCAAGCCTGATAAAGGGTTATACAGGATAGCAGCAACACAAATGACAACATTTGGCCTCAGATGACTCAATCAGGTGAGCAATTAGATTAAACAACACTACCCACATGTTTCAGTGCTACAGTGGTCATTGCCACAGTGACGTTTGGACTGAAATGAGCTCATGTTGTTATCAGAACGATGCTGTTTTTTCCCTTTAGAGCAGGTATACCTGAAGCTGATCGCTGGCACGGGACAGCACAAAGACAAAGTGTATTCCTTCTTCACAGAGAAACACAAAAGCAAAGACGGTGAATCTGAGCAGTGGACGGCACGAGTCTCTCAGAGCTGCACGGTGAGCAGAAGCACCCCAGAAAGTGTGTCTTACTGCAGCACGCTAAGGTTTAAACACATAATGATATTAATATGATTGCACTTAGAGATGCGCCCTGACCTTGCCTCAGCTGATAATGATACAAATGAGGTTGTTGGTTACTGAGCCCTGTCTATATATAGGCTATTATATTATATTATATACATACACGTCTTTCTAGGAGACATGCATTTAGAGAGATTATGTGTTTTGTTAGCATGGTCTGTGGCACTTTTCTTCATGTCAGGGCAACAATTCAATAAAAAGAAGTTAATTTGAAGTGGCTTAAATTGTTTTGCTCTAATTCACTAACAAATGTTTACAAACAAAGCCCAGGGCTCCACCAATGTGTTCTGCCGGTTCAAGTACATTGTGTTTCTCTGTTGTCTGTATATGATGAACATCAAAAGACAAACGAAACAACAGCGTTATAAAATCCCACGACTCGTTTGAGCGGCGCAGCGCGCACCGTTTATCAGCTCCGCGGCACAAAAACACTTTCTATATTCCACTTTTTATATTTAAAACATAAATCTCATAACATTATTCATGCAATAGGGTATGTGCGGTCTAAATGCATTTACAAGTGATACAAAATAAGTGTATAGAGGCTCTATAATAGAGCCCTGAATGTTTAATCATACTTATATATAAATATCATTGGCTTTAAAAAACAAAGGCACTTAGCTAAAGTTAATTTAAACATATATAGCCTATATTTTTAAGTGTATGCCATGTATTCGGACACATATTTAAATGTCCACGCACCCTAGAATCACTCCTGATGATACTCTTCTCTTTACATCAGTTATATACTGCATATGTACGTCAGATATATATAAAAGCAGATCAGGCGTATATTACAGCTGTGAGTAAATGAAGCACGGTGTTGACATCACTTCTGTTTCTCAGCTCATTTATCGTCATCTGATCACATATCTGCCAGTAAATGCAGTCTGTTCTTCTTCTCTGTCTCTAAACACGACGCGTGTTTTCCACAGGGTTTAGAGAGACGTCACATATTAATTAGCATATTATTGCATTCAGACGAGTTTTGGCACTTCAGATCTGTTTGCTACAAACAACTGAATGCCCAATAAATATATAAAAAAATTATGTTCTGTTGTCGTACATAAAACAAGTATAAATAGTAAACACGACCCATTACGCTCACAATACTCCTGATTTAAATAGCAACATAAATCAATATACATCGAACTAAACCGACTATGTGCGGTGCTTTTGGCTATAATACGGTTTTGTCTGAGTGACAAACTATGAGCATATTAACAGACGGATTATGTTCATGTTTAAGTCCGTGCACATGATTTATTGATCATTTATAACTGAATAAAGCTCAGGTAAAGTCTAAAGGAAACACTGACGGCTGAATTTCCTCTTTCACCTCCTTACTGTGTTATTTTAGTAGGTGTGAAACGCACTTGGTTAGCAACACTTGCGTGTTTAATAAAGATGTTTCTCAGCAACACATGTGCTAAAGTGAGCATTTCTATAATTATAAACTCAGCTGCTGATGAGTTCTGGGATCTCACATGTTATCAAAGCGTTTGAGATAATCTCTAGTTAATATCAATATAAAAATATTGATTCTTACAAGATGACGTATGGATAAAGTGACTTTTTTGCATCATAAATCGGGTGGTGTCCTTATGTTAAATTTTCTTGACTGCATTATATATTTGAGAAATCACAATGCATGCAGAAACACTCGCAGAACCTGATTGTTATTATAATCATCATTTAACCCCTTCATCTCAGTCTAATTCTTACGTGGAAGAATAGATGTTCAGCAGAATGCTGATGTGTTTATATACATCGAAGGCACACCATAAAACTAGTGCATATGACTCTCACCCTATGCACTGAATGCATGCAGAAGTCATATGATGTTGCTAAAAAGAACATTATTTGGTGTATTTGGTGTAATGCAATGTGTTTGTAGTTTGAGGTTCAAAAAACACATTATTTTCACACATACTGTACATTATTGTTGCTCCTCTTTGCTTTCTGAAACGGCGATTTTTACAAAACTCATCATTCTGAGAAGCGAGGCGTGCTCTGATTGGCCAGCTATCCGGTGCGTTGTGATTGGCCGAATACTTTAAGCGTGAGGCGTAAATGTTACGCCACTTACTGTGATGCGGTCCGTTTTGTGCAACTACACAAAAACAATAAAACCCACTATAAACGAGGCATTTGTTGCATATAGTGGGGACATAATCACTGATTATAATGACTGTCACGCCGTATAACATTACCACGTCTGCATTTGTGTTCGGAGAAACGACAAACAAGCGCTACACTGCTCAAATCTCGCATTTGAATCATCAGTAGCAAGTTCTTAAAATATGAAAACATATTTATCCTTGCACAGTTGTAATTGCCCCACTTTATAGAAACAGTTTTGTGCATTACACGCTCCTCTTCCAGCTACTCTCCCGTAAACTGTGTTTCACACACTCCAGTATTAGGATTGAACTGTTCTGGAAACACAACGTAACACTGATTTCCAGTTGTGTCCTCTTTTGCAAGCCCAAACAAATACTTTCACTTTCACAACGAAACACAGCGTCTCCAGGACACGCCTCCGGCGGCTGCAACAACACTAAAGCCAGAATAATAGCTCCGCCTTCTTTCTTTACGTGTGCATTATGCAAATATCCCCACACAGTGATGTAGACGTGTGGAGGCGTGTTTAAACGAGCCGTTATAGGAGGCGTGGTCGAGTCTTAACTTTCATAAAGTATATCTCTTTGTATTTGGGGCTTTAGTCTTTGCAATTCCAGGGATCTTATCTATGCACGAGCAGCTCGTGACACGCCAAAGAGAAAGCAAAGCTTGACATTGCATTTAAACACAACTCAATCTGTTTCAGAACGACAGAGGCGGATCTAAGAGTCTGCTTCAGAGCAGCTGGACGTCCATGATTTACACCCGTCTGTTCTGTGAGAGAGGATATGAATTCACTCAGATGATAGATGTGGCCACACTGGACACAGACAACGACACCAAAATTTATGCGCTTTTCAGAAACTATTGGTAAGACAAAATGCTTTATGTTTTAGATCATCAGTATGCGTGACTTTAACAGTGTCGGGGGTAATGCATTACAAATAACGCAAGTTACATAATCAGATTACTAGTTAAGTAATGCATTACTTTTTAATTTAGAAGGAAATATCGGAAGTACTTTTTTAAAATAAGTAACTGTTACTTTTGACTGACAGCTCTGGTGTTGCCATGTTGAGAGAAATCAGGAATAAGCTCAAAGCACTGTGTAGTAGTTATAGACTAAATATGAACATTATTTATTCATCTCACCTGCACAAAAACACATTCAGTATTCCTCAAAATCAATAAAAACACTGAAACGCAAACTCAGAATATTATACAAACCTGCAATAATTAAATATGCTCTAATCCCATTTTATTTACGAGTGTCTTTGCTGCTGACCTTCAATGATCCAATTCAACCATACTAAGCAAAAATGACCTCAGATAAACATAACGTCTGTGTTTCATCGAAGTAAGAGTGGTGAACTTTCTTCTCTTGCATCTTATTCTTAAAGAGATCCCTGGGTATTAAGACGTGTATGGGTTAATATTACGTAACTGATGTATCTTAGCCAAAATATGTAGAAAACACATGAATTTGTATGTTATTTAAAAAAAAAATCAATGTTTTGTACATATTTTGGACTACGGGGGCGCCATTTTTGGTTGCACTCGTGAGCTAGAGCGCTACCTGATGCTATTTTTACCACAACACAGACAACTGGGAAAATAAAACACTGATATGATGACCACAGCGACTGAAAGAGCTCACCGGTGGAGGTGGATATAAGTATTGGCTTAAACCAAATGCTGTACCATGGATGCTTTCCCTCACAAGGAGTCTAAACGCCTCTGATATCGAGTAAGATCCGCGCTGAGAAACTGTTTTCATCCTAACAGATGGCATCTAGCGTTTCTCGTCTCAGTCGTTCGTAAGCTCTGTCAGGAGCTGTGCTCTACTAAAACACTCGAAGGCATCAGCGCTAAAGTGGAGAGAGAGAAAGAAGCGGGTCTTTAGGTAGTTTTATACGTCCACAGGCATCTCTTCTCCTCTTCTTATCGCTAGGAAAGTCTTACTTTGCTTCTCTTGTTGCCCTTCGACTGAGAATTACAACCAAAAGCCACACAATGTGGTATTGTATCAGTATTTTATTTTCTGAGTTGTGTTTGGGTAAAAAGTCAAAGACTATAGAAATAAGCGCCAGTAGCTTATTGACGTCATCGACGCAGAATGCACTGTGCACTTAAATAATGGCGCCCCCCCCCATAGTCCAAAAACTATTTTGATTATTTAAATAACATCTTTAAAGGGGTTTTCTACTACATATACAAATAAGACACATAATTTATGTTATATTAAGCTCTTAATACCAAGGGATCCCTTTAATGCAACCCAGAATGGCAGCACATCTGAAAAGTTTGTTTTGAGCTGCTTTTACATTTCATGCGTATCATTCGACTTTTGGTGTGAAAGCCTTTTACATTTGCCAAAAATACTACTTTTGATATTAAAAACAATCAGGCCGGATGAGAAAAAGCAACCCAAAAGTAACATAATGCATTACTTTCCATAAAAAGCAACACAATTAGTTACTTTTTTTTTGGGAGTAATGCAATATTTTATAGCATTACTTTTAAAAGTGACTTTCCCCAACACTGTCCTCTATAGTTGATAGTTCAAATGTGTGTAAATATCCCTGAAAAACTCCAATATGTGTCTGTTTGTCTTTTGAATTTGCCGTCACATGAGTGTAAAAAGCAAACATGAGTGTTAGCGAGTCACATGAGGCTATGCTACAGTCAGCCGAGTGTTAAAGGTCCAGAAAACATCCGTTCCACAAACACTGATGAAACAAAGACAGAATGTGCAGCTGATGTGCTCGCATGTGTCTCAAGTGTAAAGCTCTGTCTCTGTTTACAGGAACATGAGTGCTGTGTGCGTTTAAACATGACTGAGATCAGCAGAATCTTCAATTCCTCTGAATTTAACTCGGTCAAGGTTCCTGCGGATCACCGGCCTGGAACGGTAAAAATGAGCAAAACGCAACTGCTTGATTGTTTTTATCATCATTGCAAAATATAAACCATATGTGGCCCTGGAGCACAAAAGCAGTCATAAGCAGCATATGTATATTTGTAGCAACAGCCAACAATGGGTCAAAATGATACATGTTTCTTTCATGCCAAAATCATTAGGATATTAAGATCATGTTTAGAGATCGACCGATATATCGGTTTACCGATATTTTTACAGATATTTAAGCATTTTACCATAATCGGATATCGGTAAAAAAAAAAATATATATATATTTTTTTTATTAGTCTCATACACAATTATACAGAGTATAACCAGCAGTGAAATGTGTTCTCTGTATTTGACCCATCCAAGTGCACACACACACAAACACACACACACACACACTCACCTGGAGCAGTGGACACACACACACACACACACACACACACACACACACACACACACACACACACTGTTCACTCAGGAGAAGCTCCAGCACGGCCACCGCATGTAACTTTATACAAGATTCACTCGTTTGAAACACACTAAATTATATTAACATTTACTATAGAACCATTATTTCACCAATAAACATCTAAATAAATACATCTCTATCTAAATTAATGATTTATTATCTCCGCAAGCGATCGCAGTTTGAGTATAGTTCTGTGTAAATAGATAAACCGCGCTGTCAGCAGTTTTCATAATTTAGTTAAAAACATTTTAATAATTCTGATAAAACAGTTAAGAAATGGTTATGTTTTGTTTGTTATAGCTTATTTCAATATTCCAGAGAATATTATTCAGTGAATTATTCTTCACTCTTTAGTCTATTAAACAGATTATAAACCTAAAACTGAAGTTTAAAATGAATTTATATGACTTCTGTCCTTTATTTCCTCCATTTGAACACATTCTTTTGCTTATTGTTAATATCAGTGTCGCTGATGATGCTTTTATAAATAAAATGTTTTTATTGTTGTAATTTGAAGATTAAATTTAAATGAAAGAATGTTAATTTTCAACAGTTGTTTGTTGTTAAGACGACCGAAAGGAGGAAAAAATCAAAGCTTCACTCTGTTATTTATGTACTTTATAACAGTAAATAATATCGGTTATCAGGTACATAAACGTACAAATAATCGGTATCGGTTATAAAAAATCTATATCTGTCGATCACTACCCATGTTCCATGATGATATTTGGTCAATTTAATACCGTAAATATATCAAAGCCGGCCGTTGAGCTGTGTAGTCCGAACAACAGTAATGATGGTTTCTAACACTCGTTCCTTTAGTGTGTGCCGGACAGTACTCGTCTAAGCGGTGAAGTGCTGGGGTTGATGAAGGACCGTCCAGAGATGAAGGAGTGGGTGATGCCAGAGAACGGCCCCCTGCTGTTCAAACACCGTCATTACACTCATATACAGGTGGACCGGGTGCGAGGCCACACCGTCCTGCTTCTGTCTTTAGGTACGTGAATTTCATTTCATTTAATGATTCAGTTTCATTAAGGATTCTGCTTAATATGGACTTTAGGGGCAGCTGCTGCTGATGGAACAGCAATATATATGATATATATCCATGTACTGTATATTTATTTATTTATGTAAAAATACACACACATGCATGATATATTTAAGAAAACTTTTATATTTATATATAATATGAATATATATTTAATTAAATATTTTCAAAATATATACTGTATATATATATATATATATATATATATACACACACACACACACACACATAATAAATATACACAGTACACACACATATTATGTAAAAAACCTTTATTTTGGATGCGATTAATCCAAAATAAATAATTGTTTACATAATATATATGTACTGTATAGATTTATTGTGTATCTATAAATACATGCATGTATATATTTTATGCATGTAAATATTTGCAATATATGTACTGTATGTATGTGTATTTATATAATATAAATATACACAGTACTCGCACATATTATGTAAACAAACTTTATTTGGATGCGATTAATCGCGATTAATCAGTTAACAGCACTAGTTTAATCGTAAACATATACTCATTGCAGTTATTCTCCATCTGTTTAATTACTTGTAATTAGTAGACTGTACATTTCTGCCATAGTCATCACTAATAACCTTCTCCTAAATCTGATGTAAAACGTATAATTTACTGTAAAGCTGCTTTGCAAGGGTTTGTAAGTACCAGTCAGTACCAGTAATTAAGGGATCGCTGTTTGTTTGAGTCAACAACAGTAACTAGGGGGGGGCTTACGGATGTGTCGATTATTATGAAGTGCTTCTCGTCAAACACCTCTTTCTCTCATAACAGAGGTTTTATGGGATGTAAATGCAGCTTCATGTTGATTTAAACCATTCTCCTATCAGTTCCACATTTAGATGAGTAACTGCTGCAGGCAAGGTTCTTGTAAAGACAAGGAGAAATGTAATGAATCACTGATAAAGTCAGACGACTGAGGCTGAATGAATGATAACTATGAGGAGTGTAGCATGAGTTATCAAAGTTGCACAATCTAATAGTTTCAAACCCTAGTGAGCTAAGTAGGTGTCATCGTTAGGCATCAGACATTAAAGCTGTTCCAAACACTATATAGCAAAATTATGCTACCTAATATATCGCATTGTAACATGCATGATTAAAGCATGATTATTTCACGCAAAAGCAACATGCAATGTAAATCTTCATGTGAATAAAATGTGTTAGTCATGTACTTAATGTAGATCGCTTTATGTGACGTTTAGCATGCAATTAAAAAATACTATAGTGTTTTAAAACCATACTAATTTGTTGTGCTGATTCTATAGTGCTGTGGTAATATAACGAGTTAGTAATATAAACAAATGACTTTATCCAATACTGTACTAAGTGTATTACAATACAGTACAGTTTACTGTAGTAACATCTACAGTTTATCAGTCGACTACAGTTAATGTGCTACAGCGCTCATTAACAATGTGTTGTAAATACTATAGTATACCACACTTTACTATAGTATGGTTCAAAAACACTAGTATTTGTTCATGTGGGCTATACAGACTAGTTAATGTCCTGATGTAATGTGTTCCTCACAGAAAGCGGAGGGGTTCATAAAGTGCTGGAAAAGCCTGTTTTTGTGATTGCGGAGTATCTGCCGTTTCCACGAGGGACGCACATCACCAATGCTGCTGGACGCTTCGCAGGTACCACGTGAAATAACACCCAACGCTTCACTTCCAAACCAAAGCAGGAGTGCCTGAAGCACTGTGACTCGTAGCTTTATCACATACACACAGCAAAAACTACACATGCAACCCTTCAAAATAAAAGCTTGGGTTCTTAACTTGAAGAAATTGTGATTGAAATATATCACTATATACTCATGATAAAATCAAAACGTTTTTAGAGGAATAAAACCACCGTTTTGAATGCTTTAGGGTTCAAATGTTTTTCATTTGATTACCAGAACTTCTGAAAAAAATATAGGCCTCTATTATTGTAAAGGAAAATAATATGTTTTATGAATTCAGTTTATTAGACATGCTTTCTGATTGTAAACATTTCATTAAACCATTAAAATTGTTAAATAAAAAAAAAAAAAAACATTGAAAAACAGAGTTTGGTAAAAAAAAATATATACATAATATAATAATAAATATAAATTAAAAAATAAAATAAAAAAAAACGTTTCATAGTTTTCAACACATTTTTTTTCTTCAACTTTTAGTAAATTGCGCGATGAACGAGTGCAATCAACGTCTTTTAATAAAAATCCAAACAAGACGCGCAGAAGTGATCCGGGTAGCACCACACATAGATCAAAACAACCAGAGGAGAACACAGACTACATGTAATCATGGGGAAACAGAAACAGCTTTCTAACTAACTAGTCAGGAGCTAACTAGGAGATAATTAACTCGACTAAGGAAAACTAGGACATGGAAACTAAACTAAAACAGATCAACATGTGACCCTCTCCAGTATCTGAGCTCATTATATCAGTCCCCTGCCCTCACCTAGATACAAAAACATAGATTCATAAATAATCAACATTAATCTCATTTTCATGGTTTTGAAAGAGGAATAAGCTGGGATTGAGATCAGAAGACGTGCTTTATTCAGCAGAGAAGATCATTTCTATAATTAATTAATTAACGTGTTATTTTAAATAAACCTGTATGGATTTTATTAGTTGGGCTTTTCCTGAACATCTTGCCAAACAGAAATATATTATTGAACTTTAAACTTTTGTGTTATTCAGACATTCAGAGTATTTCTATTTAAAGAAAGTTACATTTTTCTATAAAAAATGTAAGTGTTACAGTTGACTTAAAGCTAAAAGGCTAAACTATTCCTTGTTTGACTCGAATTTAAATAATATTATATTATTAATATAATAAAAAATAATATGATATAATTGAGTTTAATTTCTATTGTCTGTGCTTTAAGGTTTATAGGTATTTTAAGATGTAGCCTAATTAGCGATTTGAATAATTACGTTACTTATTGTGTAACTAAATAACTTTTCAGACAGAGTAATAATTAGTAATTTAAACACACGATTAATGATGTAATTAGTAATTGTAATTAATTACTTTTTGAAAGTAACATACCCAACACTGGTTGCAATTAATAGACAATAATACAAAAAAACATAGTGTCCTAAAGTACCTAAAATCAATAATTAAATTTAGTAATGACGCCAATCTAATGATACCAATCTCTACTAACCAGTAGAGCAACGCCAAGGTCATAGGTTCAATTCCCAGGAACGCATAATCTGATGAAATTATTATATTCCATGGAATGCAAGTCACTTTGAATAAAAGCTTCAGCCATAGCAAAAATATAGATATTATTCAGAGTGTCAGTGATCATAACAATGAGCGCATGATGTTTCACAGAGTTTTATTTCACTTTCAATGATTATAAATGCAGGCATATGCGAGCTTCAGTTGTTGTTTTTATTAGGCTATTTCTTTATTTAGTTCTTTGAAATCTATGATTGATCTTAACGCTGTGTTTGATTTCTCAGAGGCGTCTGTATGGAGTTCCAGTAACGAGGTCGCTCAGATTGACTACAGACGTGTCTTTATGGAGATGAGTGCGATGAATGCAGATTATCTCGAGACCCCTACTGCGGTTGGGAGGGTTTGCACTGCACCTCCAGAGCGATGTAAGACCTCTGCACACACACACACACACACACGCTTCCTTCCTGATCACACATGTGTTTTAGGCTAAAGCTCAAAGCCGCTGTAACGAGAAGCTCAGAGAGTTGGCAGTGATGCTGGAGTGTTATGGGTAATTGTAAAGTGGTTTCATGCTGGTTTGTGAGTCTACACTAAAGTTCATTCGTGTGTTTGAGGTGTGTTCAAATCATTTTAAGCACTAGTAATAGTGACGCTTGACTTGTTGATTCCACATACAATCATCTGAAACCTCAACCACTGATAAACTTTACCTGTTCGACCACATTAATCATTTTTGGAGATTTCCACTCATGTCCTTATTTTCTGCCACTGATCATTAACATTCGTTCCCCCGCCCACACCGCATGATTCACTTACCCCAAAAAACCTTTAGGAATATACCAATCCTCATCTCAGTTATGTGTCCTCTTTTCCACAGAAACCCAGTCCAGGACATCAAACACTGCAGTAAGTATGGCTAACACATTCTGTACGTGCTTTCACAGATTAAATACAGCGGATATAATATCGTTCACACAAAACTTTGCTTCGAGAACGAGTCACACTGTTGATATAATCGCTAGCACACCCTGAGCACATGTGAGTTCATGCATTCCTCTTATCGGCAAAACATATCGGCATAAGTTTCATGTCGGCCGATCCGATATTTACATTTAAGTATCGGCCGAT
>QVTF01025649.1:0-12500 GCA_003573665.1 Oxygymnocypris stewartii
AATGTACCAGGACTGTCTAGTCATCACTTGTGGCATTTTAATGTTTAATGTTTGCTCCTATTATGGGTTATTAAAGGGTCATATTTAAAACTTTGCAAGATATATCCATTCACGTACAGCTGTTACACACTGCATGAAAAATCATTGTCAAAAATCCATAACAGAGGCATTTTAAGGGTTATACAGTTTTAAACTCTTACAATGTACTGTTTATTTAATTAGAGTTTTGAATTCATGAAAGTGTATTTTATTTTCATGTGTTTGAGTTTTGTCTAACAGCAGTCCCGATCGTATGAACACACCACGGTCTGTCTGATGCTTTAAAACATGTGTGTTTGTGTGCTCAGCCTCTGGTGGACGAAGCAAAGCAAGCGGTGGGGAACATTAAACCGGAGTCTCTGTCTGAGATCCGCTCGCTGCGCATGCCGCCCGACGTCATCAGAGACATCCTGGAGGGGGTGCTGAGGCTCATGGGAATATTTGACACGTCCTGGGTCAGCATGAAGAGGTGAGAGAGACAGACGGTGAAGTGAGTGGGAGCCGCTCTGTCATCATTCATGCTTTATATTAGCCTTTAACGGCCGTAACTGAATGAATTCTGCCTTTATTTATGGTGTTTATCTCTTGCCGGGATATTAAACTGTCATTCTGCTTATTACACCTTAACACTCTTCAGGCTAAATTAATCCAATCTCATTCTAGACTAATTAATGCTTTTCATTTAGCGCATTTTCATTGCAAATAGGCGTGCTGAGACATTAGGTCATTTGCTTTCGGTTAAAAACATTAGATGAGGTGAATAATTGAAGAGCTAATAGAGTGTTTATGAACGGCAGTTTCTTAGCCAAGCGAGGAGTGAGAGAAGACATCGTCACGTTTGACGTGCGCAACATCAGTCACGAAATACGACAGAGCGTCGAGGAGCTGCTGCATAGAAACAAGGCATCGTTTGACCCCAAGGTCAGACACACACACACACACACACACACCACACACACGCACACCACTCACTCACTCACTCACTCACACCACACACACACACACACACACACACCACACACACACACACACACACACACACACACACACACACCACACACACACACACACCACACACTCACACACACACACACTCATACACACTCACACACACACACACACACACACACACACACACACACACACACACACTCACACACACACACACACACACACACACACGCACACGCACACACACTCACTCACACTCTCACACACACACTCACAACGACACACACTCACTCACTCACTCACACACAAACACGCACACACACACACACACACACACACACACACACTCATACACTCACTCTCACACACACACACACTCACAACACACACACACACACACACACACACACACACTCATACACTCACTCTCACCACCACTCACACCACACACACTCACACACACACACACACACACACACACACTCACTCTCACACACACACTCACACACACACACACTCACACTCACACAACACACACACACTCACACTCACACACACACACACACTCACACACACACACACACTCTCACACACACTCACACCACACACACACCCACACACACACACACACACACACACACACCACACACACACACGCGCACTCATACACACACACACACGCACTCGCACTCATACACACACACACACACTCTCACACACACACACACTATAGTCATAATTAAGGCTCTTCACAAAGGGCATTCAAACTCAACACCACTGCCAGTGTTCCTCTTTGTAAACTTTACTGTGAACGGTCATCTAACAGAACGCCAAGCGTGCGAGTGCGGCCGCCGCTCCTCTGGCCGCCTGGGTGAAGGCCAACGTCCAGTACTCTCACGTCCTGGAGAAGATCCATCCGCTGGAGACGGAGCACGCCGGCCTGATGGAGTCAGTACACGCACGCAAACCTCTGCTTACATCAGAGGCGTTCTCTCTCTCATCGTCTCTGCTTTTATTCCAGAAACCTGCGGAAGACGGAGAACCGCAAGAACAGGCTGGAAAAAGAGCTGAACTCTGTGGGAGAGAAAGTTCTGGAGCTGAAGGAGAAGTACGACTCACAACCCATTCTGACAGAGTTTCATATGAGCTTTTTGCTAAACTAAGAAAACTGTATTTTTTAAGCATTAAAGTATTTGAAAGTATTCCATGCACACAAAAAAGTCCACTTTTAAGTATGTTACTAAGATTATAGCTTATTTTTTGTGTATTCATTTTTATTTAGTTTAATATTACTACTTTTATTGACATTTTCAATACATCATTTATTGATTTTAGTTGTACATTTAAATTATTTTTTATCAATTTTATTTAATTTATTTAATTTATTTAGTTTAAACTACTTATTACTTATAGTTAGACTGCTTATAGTTATTAAAACTTAGTGTAGAATTAAACCATTTTGGTCACGATTAATGTGGTTTTTAATATTTTAATTATATTATTTTATTTGTATGTTATTTTTTATTTATTTTTATTGTTTTAATTAATTGTTTTTAACAAAATCTATTAATTTAGCTTTTACAATTTTTTTTTAAATATATCTATATAGTTTTTAATGTATTTTAATTTAAGCCTTAGTTTATTTAGTTTGAGTTATTTTATTTAAACCAAAGGACAATAAGAAATATTGCCTTGGCCACTAAATACAATTATATAAATGTAATTTTATTTTGGTTAAGTTTATTTTTATGTTAATGTTTATTTTAATTATAATTTAGTTAACAATAATAACTCTGGTGCTTTCTGGGATTGCATTCTACACTATTGATGCATGTGATACTTAAATGCCTTGCGTGCTGTCTAGGTGGGCAGCTCACTAGGTTTTGTGTGTGTGTGTGTGTGTTGTGTGTGTGTGTGTGTGTGTTGGGTGTCTGTGTTGTGTCTGTGTGTGGTGTGTGTGGTGTGTGGTGTGTCTGTGTCTGTGTCTGTGTCTGTGTCTGTGTTGTGTCTGTGTGTGTGTGTGTGGTGTGTTGTGTGTGTGTGTGTGTGTGTGTGTGTGTGTGGTGTGTGTGTGAGACGTCTCGTCCAGGTTTCAGTGTCGTACGACTGAAGCGGCCAAACTGGAGTCTGAGGTGAGCAGAGCACAAAGAGACCATCAGCGCAGCCGAGAAACTCCTGCAGCAGCTGGACGGAGAACACACACGCTGGACCGCACAGGTGTGTGTGTGTGAGAGAGAGAGAGAGAGAGTATTTGGTTGCTGTGTATGTATCTCTCTCTCCATCAGCTTCCTGCTGTAATTAAATCTCATGTTCTCACGTCTGAAGACATGCAGCCAAAGAATCACTTTAGAGTGTCTGTCGTGTATGTGGGTGGTTTCTAATTAGACGTGTGTGTGCGTGTGTGTGTGTGTAGGTGGATGAGATCCGTGAGGAGCTGGACACTCTTCCTAAGAGAGCTCAACTATCTGCTGCTTTCATCACGTATCTGCCTGCCGCTCCTGAAGACCAGCGGCGCAGCAGCCTCGACCACTGGATGAGCAGCTCAGGACTACAGAGTAACACACACACACACACACACACACACACACACAGACAGACACAGACACAGACACACACACACACACACACACACACACACACACACACACACACACACACAGACACACACACACACACACACACACACACACACACACACACACACACACACATCCATGAGTTAAAACAACACACTTGTGCTGTCACACGTCATTTAAACAGATAGACCATACTCACGTCATTGGTCAGGCCACTCAAACACATCAATGTTTTGTGAAAACGTCTCAGTGTTTCACTCTTCACTGAGTCATATTACTAACTAACTGACTTACTGCGACTCTGAACATTAAACTGACACACCACAAACTAGATGAACATCCAAAACACACAACAGCTTTAATTAACATGGACAGAAACTTTCCCATACTGTTATTTGACCAATCAGTAAACCGTGTTCTGTTTCTATTATTGATATATAGTACTTATCAATTATATATATTAAAATATTTTTCTATTATAGTATTTTGAATTAGCTGTTAACTTTATATTTTTAGATGTTTTAGTAACGTTGTTGTGATTTTTTTTGTGTTTTATTATTTTTACTTATCTTTTTTTTATTATAGTTTAAGTAATTTTACCACTCTAAAACTTGAACTTGTTTCATTTCAGTTAGGTAAAAAAAATGTTTTTTTAAGTTTTCATATAATATTTTCATCTTATTTAATCTTTATAATTTTTTTTATTATTTTAGATTTTTAATAGTTAATTTTGTTTTGTTACCAATAAAAAAATTCACTTCAAATTTTTAATTTTTTACGTTTAAATTTTTAAAAATTTTAATTTTAGTTGACAATAACATCACTGTCAGTGAGCGGGAACATATGAATCAGTAAGCAGACAGCAAGTGACTTTAGAAACTTGTATGAGTACATTTTAACACCATTTGAACTCTTCTTCTGATTGGCTGAGGCTTTAACAGTTCTAAACTCTGATTGGCAGAGTTCGATCTGCGTCACTTCCTGTGTTCTGAGAGCGAGCAGCTGATCTGGAAGAGTGAAGGGTTACCGTCTGATGACCTGTCGATGGAGAACGCTCTGGTCATCCTGCAGGTAACACACACACACACACACACACACACACACACACACACACACACAGAGCGCTCTGTTCATCTGTGTTCCCATAATGCCCAGCGTTCACTCATTCATCTGTCTGTCCTCATGCTCATCAGATTAATGAAATCCGGTCATGGGTAAGATTACACACATGGATGTGTTCCCATACGATTCTGTACTATCAACTAGTCCTAATTCAGCTTTAACCACCCAAACCCCAGAGGCCTGTTCACATCAGGAGACATGCAATATTCAGAGACGCAAACTGAGCAAAAATATGTAATTTGCTACAGAAGCTGATATTTATATGAACAAATAGATTTTATCAATCTTACTTGATAAAAATCTGTCATGATTTGACAGCAAAAAGACTTGAAGCACCAGCTTAAGCTGAACTACAATCAGACAAGACTAAAATACCTTTTACTTGATAAAAAACTGTAAGTTTATAAAATGCAAATAATGTTTCATTGTGTGAACAGGCCTTAAATAAACCTGTTGGCGTGAATGTCTTATTAACTAAGACATTGTTTTTGAAACATTTCCCCTTGTTTATGTGTAATACAGCTGATTTTTTGGGATGGATGATCTCATCTGAACTGACTGAACCCTTTGACGTGTGTGTGTGTGTGTCTGTGTGTGTGTGTGTCTGTGTGTGTGTGAGAAGATTATAATTAGTGTTCATAAGGAGTCTGGTTTCTATGGCGACCCACTGTGATGTTGCTAAGAGAGCGAGTGAAACGAAAGAGCACATGCAGGAAATAGTCTGACGAAAGCTGTCAGGAACACGTCTGCTCATAACAAATTATATTTTGCATAAAGAAAAAGAAGTCTATTTTAAGAGTTAATGAATTCAGACATTATTTCTTCTGACAGCTAAATCCATTTTCTCTCCAGTTTCTCATTGTTTGGGTTGAATATGATCTAGACATATTCCTGACAGGTTTCTGATCTGGTTTTATAGGAGGTAAAATGTCACTTTATGATTTATCTCATAATTAATAAATACATTCTCTTCTCTAGAGTGCATCTTGTCCGTTTCTGATCGATCCATCCTCTCGTGCGACAGAGTGGTTACGAACTCATCTGAAAGCACATCGTCTGGAGGTCATAAACCAACAGGTAAAACCACACTCGTGACTTCGATTGTTCAGTTCAAGCGATTCACTAGCAAAAACCAGATCAAAAGAGCCATTCATTTTCCAATTTCAAAATGATTTTTAAAAAGCACATAGTGATAGATTTTCGAAACTCTGAATCAGTTAAATCATTGCGACGCAAAATGATTCACTGTTTCAAAGTCCTCCAATCGGGTCGCGTATCACAAATCATTTGATTTAGATCGGGACTTCGGCGCAGGTTCGTGAATCATTTGATTTAGATCGGGACTTCGGAGCAGGTTCACGAATCATTTGATTTAGATCAGGACTTCGGAGCAGGTTCGTGAATCATTTGATTTAGATCGGGACTTCGGAGCAGGTTCACGAATCATTTGATTTAGATCGGGACTTCGGAGCAGGTTCACGAATCATTTGATTTAGATCGGGACTTCGGAGCAGGTTCACGAATCATTTGATTTAGATCAGGACTTCGGAGCAGGTTCGTGAATCATTTGATTTAGATCGGGACTTCGGAGCAGGTTTGTGAATCATTTGATTTAGATCGGGACTTCGGAGCAGGTTTGCGAATCATTTGATTTAGATCGGGACTTCGGAGCAGGTTCGTGAATCATGATTTAGATCGGGACTTCGGAGCAGGTTCGCGAATCATTTGATTTAGATCGGGACTTCGGAGCAGGTTCGTGAATCATTTGATTTAGATCGGGACTTCGGAGCAGGTTCGTGAATCATTAGATTTAGATCAGGACTTCGGAGCAGGTTCGTGAATCATTTGATTTAGATCGGGACTTCGGAGCAGGTTCACGAATCATTTGATTTAGATCGGGACTTCGGAGCAGGTTCGTGAATCATTAGATTTAGATCGGGACTTCGGAGCAGGTTCGTGAATCATTTGATTTAGATCGGGACTTCGGAGCAGGTTCGTGAATCATTTGATTTAGATCGGGACTTCGGAGCAGGTTCGTGAATCATTAGATTTAGAGGACTTCGGAGCAGGTTCGTGAATCATTTGATTTAGATCGGGACTTCGGAGCAGGTTCGTGAATCATGATTTAGATCGGGACTTCGGAGCAGGTTCACGAATCATTTGATTTAGATCGGGACTTCGGAGCAGGTTCGTGAATCATTTGATTTAGATCAGGACTTCGGAGTGGGTTCGTGAATCATTAGATTTAGATCAGGACTTCGGAGCAGGTTCGTGAATCATTTGATTTAGATCAGGACTTCGGAGCAGGTTCGTGAATCATTTGATTTAGATCGGGACTTCGGAGCAGGTTCACGAATCATTTGATTTAGATCAGGACTTCGGAGCAGGTTCGTGAATCATTTGATTTAGATCAGGACTTCGGAGCAGGTTCGAATCATTTGATTTAGATCAGGACTTCGGAGCAGGTTCGAATCATTTGATTTAGATCGGGACTTCGGAGCAGGTTCGAATCATTTGATTTAGATCGGGACTTCGGAGCAGGTTTGTGAATCATTTGATTTAGATCGGGACTTCGGAGCAGGTTCGTGAATCATTTGATTTAGATCGGGACTTCGGAGCAGGTTCGTGAATCATTTGATTTAGATCAGGACTTCGGAGCAGGTTCGTGAATCATTTGATTTAGATCAGGACTTCGGAGCAGGTTCGTGAATCATTTGATTTAGATCGGGACTTCGGAGCAGGTTCGAATCATTTGATTTAGATCGGGACTTCGGAGCAGGTTCGTGAATCATTTGATTTAGATCGGGACTTCGGGAGTGGGTTCGTGAATCATTGATTTAGATCGGGACTTCGGAGCAGGTTCGTGAATCATTTGATTTAGATCGGGACTTCGGAGCAGGTTCGTGAATCATTTGATTTAGATCAGGACTTCGGAGAGTTCGTGAATCATTGATTTAGATCAGGACTTCGGAGCAGGTTCGTGAATCATTTGATTTAGATCAGGACTTCGGAGCAGGTTCGAATCATTTGATTTAGATCAGGACTTCGGAGCAGGTTCGTGAATCATTTGATTTAGATCAGGACTTCGGAGCAGGTTCGTGAATCATTTGATTTAGATCAGGACTTCGGAGCAGGTTCGTGAATCATTTGATTTAGATCGGGACTTCGGAGCAGGTTCGTGAATCATTTGATTTAGATCGGGACTTCGGAGCAGGTTCGTGAATCATTTGATTTAGATCAGGACTTCGGAGCAGGTTCGTGAATCATTTGATTTAGATCGGGACTTCGGAGCAGGTTCGTGAATCATTTGATTTAGATCGGGACTTCGGAGCAGGTTCGAATCATTTGATTTAGATCGGGACTTCGGAGCAGGTTCGTGAATCATTTGATTTAGATCGGGACTTCGGAGCAGGTTCTTGAATCATTTGATTTAGATCGGGACTTCGGAGCAGGTTCGAATCATTTGATTTAGATCGGGACTTCGGAGCAGGTTCGTGAATCATTTGATTTAGATCAGGACTTCGGAGCAGGTTCGTGAATCATTTGATTTAGATCGGGACTTCGGAGCAGGTTCGTGAATCATTTGATTTAGATCGGGACTTCGGAGCAGGTTCGAATCATTTGATTTAGATCAGGACTTCGGAGCAGGTTCGTGAATCATTTGATTTAGATCGGGACTTCGGAGCAGGTTCGTGAATCATTTGATTTAGATCGGGACTTCGGAGCAGGTTCGTGAATCATTTGATTTAGATCGGGACTTCGGAGCAGGTTCGTGAATCATTTGATTTAGATCAGGACTTCGGAGCAGGTTCGTGAATCATTTGATTTAGATCAGGACTTCGGAGCAGGTTCGTGAATCATTTGATTTAGATCGGGACTTCGGAGCAGGTTCACGAATCATTTGATTTAGATCGGGACTTCGGAGCAGGTTCGCGAATCATTTGATTTAGATCAGGACTTCGGAGCAGGTTCTTGAATCATTTGATTTAGATCAGGACTTCGGAGCAGGTTCGTGAATCATTTGATTTAGATCGGGACTTCGGAGCAGGTTCGTGAATCATTTGATTTAGATCAGGACTTCGGAGCAGGTTCGAATCATTTGATTTAGATCGGGACTTCGGAGCAGGTTCGAATCATTTGATTTAGATCAGGACTTCGGAGCAGGTTCACGAATCATTTGATTTAGATCGGGACTTCGGAGCAGGTTCGAATCATTTGATTTAGATCGGGACTTCGGAGCAGGTTCGTGAATCATTTGATTTAGATCGGGACTTCGGAGCAGGTTCACGAATCATTTGATTTAGATCGGGACTTCGGAGCAGGTTCGTGAATCATTTGATTTAGATCGGGACTTCGGAGCAGGTTCGTGAATCATTTGATTTAGATCGGGACTTCGGAGCAGGTTCGTGAATCATTTGATTTAGATCGGGACTTCGGAGCAGGTTCGTGAATCATTTGATTTAGATCGGGACTTCGGAGCAGGTTCGTGAATCATTTGATTTAGATCGGGACTTCGGAGCAGGTTCGTGAATCATTTGATTTAGATCAGGACTTCGGAGCAGGTTCACGAATCATTTGATTTAGATCGGGACTTCGGAGCAGGTTCGTGAATCATGATTTAGATCGGGACTTCGCGCGGGTTTACAAATCATTTGATTCAGATTGGGACTTTAAAGTGCGTATCGCAAATCTTTTTTCTTATTTTTTCATTTTTATTAAACAGTACAAAACATCAAACCGTTAAGGCAGTACAGTTATAAAAACAATACAAAGAAAAAAGAAAGAAAGAGTACACAAACACAAATCCCTTATGAAAATTAACCGTGGTTTTGGTATACAGTAGTAAAAGTGTAGGAACCACAGTTTTACTACAAGTACCATGGTTAAACTATAGTTAGTGTAGCAAAACCATGGTGAATTTGGGGTTACCATGGTTTAACTATAGTAACCATGTTTTTGAATATAGAGATAATAGAGATTTTGAATATAGAGATGTACTTTTAACAGAACTTCAGATAGTTTCCATGTACTTACCCAGATCAACTTTGAATAAATAATAGAGGTTTAGAGCCAGATTTTCATGTATGTGAAACTTAGCTGGCACCACACACAAATGAATTAAGTCATATTTTTCTATATTCTCTTTTGAGTAGTCAAACAATCCAAAGAAAACATCTTTAAAACAGAAATAAAGTTAACTTACAAAATGAGTTAACTTACTAAATTTCTCTGTTGGTACAAATCAAGTGAATGAATCTTTCTCAGAAAAGAAAAGACTAAAACAGCAGCTCGCTTCAATGCCTGACTTATATTATAGTTACGTAATAAGCTTTTTGTGAAATTTGGAGAAACTCATTAATCTGTAGTTTGACCTCTTTATATTTAAGAAGAGAACTGTAGTTTCCAAAGTCGGATATTGCTTGCTATGATTTTCAAGGGTGTAGAATTTAGTAGAGATGCTGTGACATGATCCTACCAATATCAGCCCCTACTAAATTATCCCTCGCAATAATTTTGATCAAACAATTAAATGTCCTTAAAAAAATGCCCTTATTTCATTCGCTATTACAAACAATAGCAGATTTGATTTTCTTTACATATTAACACAGTTCATGTTTCATGGTAAAAACCCAACGCCACAATTATTTTTTTTTTTTATAATAAAACTTTACTTTTCAGCGTAATTAGTCTATTTTTTATGTCAAAATCACAGTTTATTGGACTGCATCTGGTTCTCTGTCTCAGGATGCTAACTTCATGACGGTGTTGGAGTTAGCCGTGCGCTTCGGGAAAACTTTGATCATTCAGGAGATGGACGGCGTTGAACCCGTGCTGTACCCGCTGCTGCGGCGCGATCTCATCGCACAGGGTGAGTACACTAAATGTGCATTAAATAATACAAATCTAAAATAATACTCAGAATTGAAATACATGTTTTAGGACAGCTTCGATGAAAGGTTTTGATCCACGTCAGATGTTGGACATACTGATTTTCTGATACTGAAAGTTTTCAGTTTAATGCAAATATTAATTGTCATTTGCAGAATTTCAGCACATGCATTGAATCTGATTGAGAAAGCACATGGCTCATATGTAGCTGTTTAACAGATTATTTAGTATCTCCACCACCCCTTCATTTGGTTTGAGCTCAGTAGGGCTGTCAAACTCAATTCGAAGTTTGTACTTAAATATGATCAAAATTAAAATTACATTTTAATTTAAAAGGCATAATTTCAGTTAGGGGGAAAAAAGCTTTTGGCTTCTCTCCTGAGGCCACAAGAGGGCGCATTGAGCTAAATATCAGTAATGCACTGTTCTTCAAAGCATAAAATAACACGACTACCTTTGAAAAATGTGCATAATGTTTAAAATAATGTTTAACCGTATATAATTAAGTTGCTTAAACAGAAACAAAAAAGCATCATGTGTATACACAGTTTAATACAAAGCACGGAAAACCAATCACAAAGAGTAACAGTACTTTTTTAATGTAAAAACAGATGCTGTGGAATGGGGAGAGACCCGTCCCGCCATAAAAATTGTTTTAAAAGTTGAACTTACAATCATTTAAAATGGCTTTCTAAATATCCGACTCTCTTTTGCGAGACGCGAGTGCAACGCTGATAGATTATGTCCCTTTAGAAAATGCGCAAAATATACATTCTGTGTGAATGTTCCAGTTTTGACATAAACAATATGTTCTCCGCACTTATGTTTGCAGTGTTTTGAATGAACATGTGTCCAGTGTGTTCAACTAGATAGACTAAAAGCAGCATTCAAACGCACTGACACCTACATCTTCATCGCATCTCCCGTGCGCCGCTGATAAGGCAGCCTGATAGACACCTAAAACTCCAATGCAATGTTTTGTCTTCGAATATGGATTTTTATTTTAAATTCGACGAATATTCAAAACTTGATTTTTTTTTTTTTACAGCCCTAGAGCTCAGTCAGATTGATTGAGGCGTTTACATAAATGCTTTTCAATCATTACTAACGGATTATTAGGTTGCTTATTTACATATCCAATGATAGAACCTCAATCACTTCAGAGAGTTTCTGAAGGCAAACATTGCCAGATTTACACTGGCCCAAAAATACAGGAAAAATTATGAAATACGTTTAGTCATTTGGCAGACGCTTTTATCCAAAGCGACTTACAAAGTAGAAGCAAACAGATCAACGAGAGAGCAACAATATACTAGTCTCAGTTTGTCTAGCACATTGCATATAGCAATAATTAATATATATATTAGGGGTGTAAATCGGATGGTTCGATTCGATATCGATTCTCATATCCAGCGATACGATATTTGCCGATTCCTCAAAAAATTCTACGATTCGATTTGATACAGGAGTATATTGATCTAATATATATATGATATTATATACCTTTTTTAAACAACCATCTACATTTTTATTAATTCACAAATGCAACCAAAAAATATATAACATGAACATAAATCTAGAAATGCTGCCATGGGCTCAGTGCTAAACATCTTTTCTACAGATAATTACAAGCAATAGCAGAAAATAAATACAAAAGAACAAAAATACAAGTTCAATAAACAGTGCTTTTCAGGTTTTTCAGCTCAGGCTAAAATAAGTGTTCAGGTACTCTAGAGAAATGTAATAATCAAATGTAAAATAACCACATAGTCTTCACTGTATAAATTAAACAGCCTATAAATGAATACTTTTTTATGTTACAAAGGTTATTTAGTCAGGAGCAGTGAGCACTTGTATTTTTATTTGACAGAATTATATTTATTATTAGTTTTCTTTCACTTTAAGAATGAAAGCACAGATTTA
>QVTF01025649.1:15000-41962 GCA_003573665.1 Oxygymnocypris stewartii
ACCAATCCCAGCATGCCCTTTTACTAGATGTTTTTCTCTATAAACGCAACAAACTGTGTGTTTTGTGTGTGTAAAGACGTTGGCAACCGCTCAAGGGAATATCCTGGAGAATAAGGAGCTGATTGAGTCTCTGAACCAGACCAAAGCCAGCAGCGCTCTGATCCACCAATCGCTGACTGAATCGCACCGCCTGCAGACGTCACTCGACCAGGTGATGCTGGGAAAGAGTACGATTACGAACATGATATGAATGAAACAGCAGGTGGCACCAGTGTAACATCAGTCTCTCCGTGTGTCTGTAGGAAAGAGACGCGTACCTGCCGCTAGCCGAGACGGCCAGCAAGATGTACTTTGTGATCACGGATCTGTCCAAGATTAATAACATGTACAGATTCAGTCTGGCCTCTTTCCTGCGCCTCTTCCACAGAGCGCTGCAGACCGAACAGGTGACGAGGACACACACTCATCTGGACACACTGATAAAATAATGAGTTAGTGAAGCTAACTGTGTGTGTGATGCAGGAAAGCGAGAGCACCGATGTGAGGATTTCCACGCTGGAGAGCCGTCTGAAGAACATGGTGTATGAGTATATCTGCCGCTCACTTTTCAAGGTAACACACACTGAATCCCTCATTATATGATACAATTATTAGTGCTGGGCAACGATTATAATTATTAATCACAATTAATCACATGATTAATCACATTGATATGCGCAAAATTCAATATGGAATTCAAAAGTAGTGTATTGTGCACTTTTTTTCATTTAAAAATACTGCTATATGAACAAAAGTGCAATAACATTTAGTTTGCAAACACTTATAATAACAAATAAGGTGCTTTTTTACGCCAGTATTCCTTTTACATAGTAGCAGTGCAGATATTTCTTGTAAATCGCAACTTATATCATTAATGTAATCAAATTAAATATAAAACCAAAGCTATTTGCCACTGCCAGGGCATTAACGTTTTTATAGAAATATTTGATAGAAAAACAAGTAATGCTCCAGAGTCCAGAGCCTCGAGCGTGGGACAACACTCGTGTGTGCAGAAGAATAAGTGTGTACTTGCACTAGGCAATCTTAACCGTGCCCGAGCGCGTTTGACCTCTAAAGCCCGGATGGTTTGACGAGCGTGATCGCTCTGTTCGTTTAGCCGTCCCTGACTCGGGCCAGCGCACGGTTCGGTTGGGTTCGGGTAGTGGTACACATCTAGTGTGAGCAGAGCGCAGATCTTTTGATACGTGCAGCATGATTGCGTATATATATATTTTAAGAGGGCCGTGTATTACCGCCGTCCCAAACGACTCAAAATCATAAACCACAATGTTAACGAAACGATGCAGTCCACTGCGCTTCTCTGCTGTCTTCTCGTGCTATCGGAAACTTCCTATTTCCCACTTGTGAAGTCGTGATTACGAGCGCATTCTCTTCTGTTAAAAATAACAGTGAACAGTGGTTTGTGAATGATGCTTAGCCTAAATAATTGTATAATGTGAGCGCTACTGCGGTCTTAGGCCCACCCCAAATGCTCTCATTGGTTGAGACGCGTGATGACACCCATCCCAAGCCAGTACTGATCAACATCACACCCCTCCTGTGACCCATGGCCAGTGAGCAACAGGCTTTCAAAATAATAATAATACAAAAAAACTGCGTTAATGCGCGATAAAATAATTGTTGGCGTTATTTAATTAATGTGATAATAATGCGTTAACTTGCCCAGCCCCAAATCATTATGTATATTTTATTATATCTATAAATAAAATATCACATTAAAACCCCAGCACCAATCAGAGCCCTCGTTATGTTCCCATAGCAATAACTCCACCCACTTAAACCCATACAGCATCAGCCATCATTTTGATGACAGCAAGAGATTTGTTCACATGACTTCAAATCACATTCTATTTTATTTTGTTTTGTTACATTTTATTACTTTTAGTTTTGGTTTTATTTAAAAAATTGTTATTTAAAAATGTATTAATAATAATAATAATAATAATAATAATAATATTTAATTTATAATAATAACAAACTATGTACAAATGTAAATAAAATTTATAAAATTAATGAAATATATTTATAAAATATAGTAATATAGTAAGATTATTTGAAAATAACAAAATAACAAATAAATGAAAATAACAAAAGCACAGAAAACTAATATTAAAATTAAAATAAAAGCTAACTGAAAATATGAATAAACACTATAATACTACAGATATTGCTAAAATGACACTCTTTGGCCGGTTTTGTGTAACACTAGACTTCAGTATTTTAAAATGATCCGTTAAAAAGGAGTTCGTTTGCTGGCTGACAGAACGGCTTTGGATGTTCATTTGATCATCATTATCCCCGTGTTATTCATCATATTTTGTCAAATCCGATCCTGCTTTCTTTTGTCTGTCAAAGTTTACAATCCAAAGTAAAAAAGAGTCCACATTTAATTGAATGTACTTATGCCACCAAGAGCTGGTTCTGTTGTAACAGACTTTAGTTAAAAATATAATTGATCTGAATATGGAATTAATAAAATTGCAGTAATGAATTCATATGATGTTTGTAATCAGCGTTTTGAAGTCTGAGTTGATGCAGCACAGCGTAAATGAATGTGTGTCCGCTGAGAGAGCTTCATTGATTCCAGCAACAGTGATCTAGTTGTGTTTGGTTTCGGTCGAGCCAGATTGAGCTGTTGTTTTGCGTGTTAAGGAGCACAGAACCTTCTTTTCTTTAGTGCACATCACGACCGAGCCTCCAGCACTGGCACTGGGTCATATTCATTCATTTATGCATCTGGCAGACGCTTGTCCCCAAAGAGATCTGCATTGCTTTCAAGCTACACATTGTCTCGGTGCATGAGAATCGAACCCGTGATCTTTGTGTTCTCATCTAAGATGATGAATTTGTGTGTCCGTTTACAGGCGGATCAGTTGATGTTTGCGCTGCACTTTGTGAAGGGAATGAACCCAGAACTCTTCCAGGAGAATGTAAGTGTGTGTGTCTCTCATAACCGATCCTGAATGAATGATGATGTTTCTATTTCAGGTGGTCTACAGCTAGCGCAGCGGCTCTGACAAGACAGATGTGCTGTTATTAGTGCTGCCAGTAAAGCACAATAAAACTGAATCACTCGTGTGTTTGTGTCTCGTGCAGGAATGGGACATGTTCACTGGCCTGATCGTCGGAGACATGGTTCGCAAGACGGTATGAATGTCTTTCTGCTTTTCTCAATTAAAGAACACATTGTTGCTCTTCAGTCGTAGAAACTCTTTCTGTCTCTCTTCAGGACTCCCAGAAGTCTCTGCGAGAACAGTTTCCATCTTGGATTGATCAGGAGAGGCTGATGGCCGTGGCTCTGCTCAAGGTAATTAGGACCTTTACGAAAGTTACAGGATGAAATGTGGATTTGATGAATAAATCCAGAGCTGCTCTGAGAGTCACTTCACCGGCATTTCACCGTTTCATTTGATCAAAACTATTATCATATTATCATATCATATACACACAGAAACTCAGGTCTTCCCGGCAACCTGTCAGAACAGAAGATGAGATTAACTTATGACAGAAATATATTACTATTGTGCAGAAGTATGTACTTCTTGGTAATAATAATAATAATAATAGTAGTAAATAATCAAAACTTGATTTTTTAATTTCTTGTTTTTAATATATTGTAATATTTTGTTAGATTTAATTCTTTAAATTATATTTTGTTGTGTTTTAATTTGACCAGTAAACCTCTGTTTTGCAGAATTGTTTATCAAAAGAAAAACGGAATTGTTACATTTCAATTTGGTTACATTTTAAAAGATTAATACAATGTTTAATGTGAATTGTCATATGCCTTAATATGATTATCAGCATTTTTGATAATACTTATTTTGTAATATTATTATTATTATAATCATAAATCAAGAAAAAGTCCTTGGCTTTCTGGAAAAAATATAATAAATAAACAAAGACTCAAAGAGCCCTAGATACACTTTTAATATATTGTTGTTAAATTGTATAAGTTTCATGATTTAATTAATAAGAAACACTTTTTGATTACTAAATTTAATTTAACCCTTAAAATCCAGAAAACAAATGGAAACCAGAAATATTAAAATGTAAAAAAACATATTTTACTTTAAATAAAAATTAAATTCAAAATATATTTTTGAAATAGTTTTTTAAATGTAACCATTAAAATGGAATCCATAAAAATGTAAACAGAAAGACGGCCACAGCTCAAACGATAGAGCATGGCACTAGCAACACCATGAGAAAATATGAAATATGATCCTTGAATGCAGCGCAAGTCACTTTGGGTAAAATCATCCGCCAAAGGCATAAATGTAAAAGACTATTAGCGATGCTTTCTCTGTCTTTCTCCAGTATGTTTATTATTTCTGTATCTCTCTAGAGCACATTTCCAGTGCTGTATCAGTCTCTCTGTCTGAACGACTCAGACCTGTGGCTCACGTTCTCACGCAGTTCCTGCTGCGAACAGGAAATCCCGCCTCCCATTGCCAAGAAGATCTCCCTCTTTCAGCAGGTGAGCTGTCAATCAACAGTCTGCACCAATCAGAATACTCACAGAGCACTGACTCTATTTCGGTCTCTTTCTCAGGTGTTGGTGGTTCAGGCGTTACGGCCAGATCGCTTACAGAGTGCGATGGCAGCTTTTGCATCTCAAGCTTTGGGTAAGTTCAGAGAGAGAGACGACACACACACACACACACAGAGACACACACACACACACACACACACACAGAGACACACACACACATACACGCACACACACACACACACACACACAGAGACACACACACACACCACACACACACACACACACACACACACACACCACACACACACCACAAACACACAGAACACACACACACACACACACACACAGAGACACACACACACACACACACACACACACCACACACACACAGAGACACACACACACACATACACGCACACACACACACACACTGCCTCATTTGTAGAGATGTATTGGTGGACTAGCAATTGAACTCCTGACAGAAATGTGTTTTTAAAATCCTCTTCAGTTCATCAGCTGTGAGTCCAATATATTATATTTTCTGTAAAAATTATTATTTACATATATATATATATATATATATAGAGAGAGAGAGAGAGAGAGAGAGGAGAGAGAGAGAGAGAGAAAATAATGCAAAGTATCGCTTCATATATTTCATTTTATCTATGACTTAATTTGTGCGTATACTTTATTTTTTACATTTTTAAAAACAGTGCGATTTCATGTACTTCATAATATGTATGACATGGGTTATATAACTTTTATGTAAAATTATAATAATAATTGTATTATTTCTATAATTAGTTTTTTAATATAATAATATTTTCTGTAAACATAATAATTTATATAATAAATATATATATATGTATACATATTTATTATATAAATAATTATGTTTACATTAAGTCAATTATATAAACCATTTCATACATATTATGAAGTTATGAAGTATATAAAATGTAGTAATACTTTTTTAATGTAAATAATGCACACACACAAAGTCATAAATAAAATGAAATATATGAAGTGATACTTCGCATTATTTCTTCTCTCTCTCTCTCTCTCTCTATATATATATATATCCATGGACTGACATGAAGTATTTGTGGATGTTTTTTTATCATTGTCAGGTGTAGACATTTTTGGCCTTGCTTCTGGTGAAACTTGTGGACCATTTGTTTTCGGTGCTGGGTGGATGTTACCCAAACCCTCAGACAGCTGGCATAAACGCTGTGTTTGGGTTCATGATGGGTGATGTGTAACCTTAGAGTCCTGAAAACAGCAGCGCTTTGAGCTCCCAAATCATCAGTGTGAACAGCAGCCCTCGTTTCCAAACGCTCCCACGTCTCTCTCTCACCACACACACCACACCACACCACACCACACACACCACACACACACACACACACACACACACACACACACAACACACACACACGCACGGACACACACACCACTCACTCGCACACACACACACACACACACCACTCACTCGCACACACACACACACACACACACACGCACACTCGCACACACACACACACACACCACACACACACACACACGGGTCTCATTACTGATAGTACAGCAGTTTTGTCATCACCAGCGCTTCCGCAGCCACATTCAGTAAAATTAATCGCCTAATTAGCAAATAAAATGGCTTGTTTGCCAGCGACTGGTTTAGTATGCAAGGCATTTAGTCCAAGGGCGAACCGTGGGTTAGTCTGTGATTAGCGCTTCCAGTGTACGCTATAATTCATTTTTCCAAACACTATTGATTTTAGTGGAGGAAGAGAGGAAAGATATATTTTGAACTGTCATGCGATCGGTGCTGACAAGAGTCGGGCTGTCTGCGGTCTCGGTTTGATGTAGCTGACCGCGGTAATGATGCCAGAGCAAACCTCATTGCCTCAACTGCCTGCATACGAGCGCTTTGCTCTGGAAAATGCAGCACACATTCAGTGTAACTCATCCCATTCCCCTCGAGTTAAATAGAACTAAATAGAACCAGTCAAAATGACTACAGTTTGTGAAAACATGTTGATAGAAATCACTTTTTGTGTTCTACTGTTAATGTGCACTTCTAATGCGTCAGTAAAGACTCATTTGACATTATATTTTGGTTTTCAACATGGATAATAATCAGAAATGTTTCTTGATCAGTAAATCAGTATATTATAATTATCTCTGAAGATCATGTGACACTGAACACTGGAGTAATGATGCTGAAAATACAGCTTTGATCACAGAAATAAATTCAGCTGGTTCAACTGTGTGTGAGTGTGTGTGTGCGTGCGTGCGTGGGGGGGCGAGCGTGTGGTGCGTGCGAGTGTGTGTGAGTGTGTGTGTGCGTGTGTGTGTGAGTGTGTAAGTGTGTGTGAGCGTGTGTGTGTGAGTGTGTAAGTGTGTGTGAGTGTGTGTGTGTGTGTGTGTGTGCGTGTGTGTGTGTCTGTCTGTCTGTGTGTGTGATGGAGGCTGGCAGATCTCCTGATGGTTTGTGCGTGCGTGCGTGCGTGCGTGCGTGCGTGCGTGTGTGTGTGTGTGTGGTGTGTGTGTGTGTCTGTGTCTGTGTGTGTGATGGAGGCTGGCAGATCTCCTGATGGTTTGTGCGTGCGTGCGTGCGTGAGTGTGAGTGAGTGAGTGCGTGCGTGCGTGCGTGCAGTGAGTGAGTGTGTGTGTGTGTGTGTGTGTGTCTGTCTGTCTGTCTGTGTGTGTGATGGAGGCTGGCAGATCTCCTGATGGTTTTCCAGCGGCCGCCGTCTCGCTTCCCTGGAGATAATCAGAACTGTAGATTTTCCCGTAAACAACACAGACACACAGTTTTCTCCTGAAGAGCCGGCAGAGGCTCGACATGTCCGGGTCTGAGACGACACACACACACCACACACACACACACACACACTCGTACAGGACGTTCTTCAGAGCTCGAAACACCTTACGTGTCAATTACCTTTCACACAGGGGTCCTTCTGTCTTCTGTTTTTGTACCTGCTCACTATTTTTCTGTGTTTTGACTCCCAGTATTGAGATGCACGTGTGAAGAGTAAAGACACTGCATTACTCGGTTCGCTCTTTTATCACACACAGACTGGAGATGGTTTGATGGAATGGGTTCAGATGGTCACGCTGATGCTATAATACCACACTAAAATAAATACGATTCCTCGTGAATAGTAATGCTCGTTCCACTGCCATTAACTGAACTGAAGCAGAACTCGCTAAATCTTTAAATACACCTGAGCCCTTATAAAACGAGGGAAAGTTACACTACTCGTGGGAATTATTCTATGGAAGCAAATAAACCTTTACTTTATTTTGTTTTTGTACAATATTAATTGTAAAATTGATATTGTAAATATATATTTTTATTATGAACCTTATAACATTAATATTTTATTATTTAATTTGCTATATTTAATGTATTTGTATTTACTGTATAGTTGAACTGGTTCGTAGGGTTACACTTACACTATAATTATTATTGCTTTTTATTTTATTTTATTAAAATGAACACACTTATTTTTTTATCCAGAACCATATTTCAAAATTTTATAGTTCAAGTTGTTTATAAATAAATAAACATATATTTTTTTAACTTTTTTTTTATTGTAATATTTCTTGTATTTACTTTTTTTTTATTATGAACCATATTATAACATTTAACATATGAAATGATAACAGATATTGTTTTTAGTTTATTTTCAAATGGGTGTTGTGGGTTACGCTAATGCTATAACTATTACATCCATAAAATAAATACTAACATTCCTCATGAATAGTAATGTGCGTTCTGCTGCCATTAGCTCTAATGCCGTGTCGTTAGGAATTAAAGCAGAACTCAGTAAATCTTTAAATACGTCCTGACTAGCAGAAGAGCTTTTCCCATGGCACGGCGTGTCCTGAAGAATTACTCTGATCCTCGGCCTCCACTGACTCTATATGATATGATATGAGTCACGACAGACTCCTGCGTTTGAAGGGTCTGAATGAACTTCATGCCCTCGCTTTCTGATACACTGAACCTGGAGAACACTCAGCAGCCAATCACCTGAGCCGGAAATGTCATGTGACTGCTCCTCCTACCATATTAGGACAAACCAGGGAATGCTGAACTCCTTTATACGATGCTTAATTCATTTTTCTTTGCGTTTTTATACATTTTAATCAATTTTTACAAATTCAGCTTTATAAGTCAATTTAATGGGCTGGACTGGCTGTCTGAGACTTAATTAATACTAATAATAAAAACCATTATAGTATTTATTTAGTAATATTTTGAATTATCTTTTATTTTTTTATGTAAATGTCAAGTGTTAGTAACATTTAAGATTTCAAGTTGTATGAATTATTTTTTATTTGTATTACGTTATATGCATTTCTTATTTTATTATGAACCTTATTAAAATATTTAACATTTAAAGATGCAAAAATAACATTATTTTGTTTATTTCATAATTTGTCTTATTTTATTTGAAACCATTTTTGTAACATTTAACAGTCATGTTTAAATTATTTTCTTATAAACCTTATTATAACAGTTCAAGAAATGTATGTTTATTTATTTATTCATCGCTTGAAGATATTACTGTAAGTACGATTATACCCCGCACACCAATTCATCTGCCAAGATTTTAAACTTGAACAACTTTTAAACCTTCTTTTCTATTAAATGAACATATTTTATTTTGAGGAATCTAATTTGAGCATGTTTTATAAACTTTTATTTTATAGCTATCATTATTGTATTTTGAATGTTACCAGAACTTCATCTTGATTCATCTGTACAGCAGTGATTCTGCAGGAGCGGTAAAAGCGTGGTATTTTAGGGCAGTAAACTGTGTCTGACATTCATTGATGATAGTTTGTGTTTTCAGTCTCTGTGATGTATTGACTGACGTCACTGAAGGTCACGCTCTTCTTCTGCTGCCGTTCCTCCTCTTTTATTTACTCGCCAAAGGCAACTTTCACTCCGTTGGATCCAGTTGAAAGACTGTCCATGCTTTCCAGAGTCCTAACGGTGTTCCTCAGAGAGAGAGAGAGAGAGAGTTTGATGTCTGACGCAGAGTCACTGTGTGTACGCTAACTCAAAATGCTAATGGATCTTTGTTTCTAATCCGCTTACAAGTGACGTTAAGCTGCAGAGTCATTTAACGGCTGTTAGGGCCGGACCCGCGCTCTGAGACAGAATAGATGTGTGTGTGTGTGTGTGTGTGTGTGTGTGTGTGTCTGTGTGTGTGTGTGTGTGTGTGAGTGTGTGTGTGTGTGTTGTGTGTGTCTGTGTCTGTGTCTGTGTCTGTGTGTGTGTGTGTGTGTGTGTGTGTGTGTGTGTGTGCTGTCCAGGTTAAATCTGCTCCGCGGAGTAGAATAGCTTTGCGCTGGCTTGTTCTCGCGGTTGCTATGGAAATAAAATGTAAGGTCACTTGAAGATATTAGAGTGCAGAGCTCGACTAGAATGACAACGATGTGTCGCATTGAGTGTGTGTGTGTGTGTGCGTGTCTCTGTGTGTGTGCGTGTCTCTGTGTGTGTGTGGTGTGCGTGTGTGTGTCTCTGTTGGTGTGTGTGTGAGTGTGTGTCTCTGTGTGTGTGTCTCGTGTGTGTGTGTGTGTGTGTGTGTGTGTGTGTGTGTGTGTGAGTGGGAGTGCGTGCGTGTGTGCATGCGTGTGTGTGTGTGTGAGTGTGTGTCTCTGTGAGTGTGAGGTGTGTGTGAGTGTGAGTGTGTGTGTGTGAGTGTGTAAGTGCGTGAGTGTGTGGTGTGTCTCTGTGTGTGTGTATGAGGTGTGTGTGTGTGTGAGTGCGTGTGTGCGAGTGTGAGTGCGTGAGTGTGTGTGTGAGTGCGTGAGTGTGTGTGTGCGTGTGTGTGTGTGTGTGTCTGTGTGTGTGTGTGTGTGTGCGCGTGCGTGCGTGTGTGTGCATAGCTGTAGTTTGCAAACAAACTTGTCTTGAGAAGTTATGAGGGAATGTCCTCATTTTGAAAAATGATTCATAATTAAAGAAAATCTATTTTGTTTTGTTGAAAGTTTTCTCTCAGGGTTTAGCGTAGACTACAGTAGGTTTTTTCTTGATCTTTCTTCTCAGGGAGGGGTTAGACTGTATTAGGAAAAGTTATTTAGAAAAATTATTCAGAATTAAATATTTATTTCTAAAATATATTTCTCTCAGGGTTTGGGTTAGACTAAAAAATACTTTTGATAAATATGTTTTTGAATGTTCTCTCAGGGTTTGGTTTAGAGTATGATTAAAAATGATTCATAATTAAATTATATGTATTATAACGTTTTCTCTAAGGGTTGGGTTAGACTGTACTTTTAGGAAATGTTTCGTAATTAAATGTAAATGTTTCTCTCTCTAAAATGTTCTCTTGTAGTTTGGGTTAGACTGTAGTTATTGTTATTATCTTTATAAAACGAACCGATGTCTGTGAGAGAGAAACACAGATACACATTCATCCACATGAATCCCTTTTTAAGTTGGAATAGATTCTAATGAATCATATTAATAAACGCTATTTATTATACTAATATTTATTAATGTTTTGAATTGGATTTCATTTTTATATTTTCACTTTTCATTTAATTTTACTTTTAGTAATTTTGTTGCGTACTTTCATTTAATTTTTTTATTTAATTAGTTTTATTACTTCAACATTTCAATTTGTTGCTGAGTCAACATTTCAAATTTTTGTTTAAATATATTATGTTGAGATTTTATCTATTATTTACATTATTTCAGGTTTCAATTACCAAAGATTATTTTCTAGTTTCAATTTGTTTAACAGTGATGACAACATTGATTTGTTTAAAGAATTAAATTTAACTCATATTTAATATTTATTCTTCATTCTTAAATTTGTATTAAAATTCTATTATTTTTGAATTTCTTGTTCTTTCTGATGGCTGTGTAAAACTCTTTGACTCAACTGTGTGCATGAAATGTGCTGAATAAATAAGTTCCCTTCATCACACTGGGCTGGATAATTGTTCTTGTGGAAACCCTGCAGAAGCTCACAGTCGTGTGGAGAGGAGAGCTGGATCTCACGAATACTGAATATCATCTGTGTACTGTGTCATCTGACAGATGATGCAAATCAATAAAATACCGTGTACCTGTCTGTCTGTGTCTGGGTTACCTAGAGCACAACGTGTCAGCCTGTCTGTGAACTAATGTGTGTGTGTGTGTGTGTGTGTGTGTGTGTGTGTGTGTGTGTGTCTGCAGGGATGAGGGAACTGTCTCCTCCTCCGCTGAATCTGAAGCGTCTTTTCGGAGAGACGCTGGAGTCTGAGCCGGTCTTACTCATCATCTCTGCCGGCGCGGATCCGTCTCAGGAGCTCCTGGAACTCGCCAGTCAGATCGTGGGGCGAGAAAACTACCATGAGGTCCGACACACACACACACACACACACACAGACACAGGCAGACACACACACACAGACACACACACACACACACAGACACACACAGACACACACACACACACACACACACCACACACACAACACACTCAAACAAGACAAAAAAACAAAACACACACACAACACAACAAACCAACACACAACACACACACACAAACACACACAACACACACCAAACACACACCACAACACACACACACACAGACAACACACAGAAAACACACACACACACAACACAAACAACACACACACACACACACACACACACAGACACACACACACACACACACACACACACACACACAGACACACACACAAACACACTCACTCACACACAGACACACACACACACACACTCAACACACACACACACACACACACACACACACACACACACACAGACACACAACACACTCACACACAGACACACACACACACACACACACACACACACACACACACACACACAGACACAGACACACACAGACACACACACACACCACACACACACACACACACACACACCAACACACCACACAACACAGACACAGACACAGACACAGACACACACACACACTCACACACACACACACACACACACACACACACACTCACACACTCACACACAGATACACACACACACTCACACAGACACACACACACACACACACACACTCACACTCACACACACACACACACACACACACACACACACACACACACACACACTCACACACTCACACACAGACACACACACAGACTCACACTCACACACACACACACACACTCACACACACACACACACATGTTGTGCATTTTTTTGTTTTCAAAAAGACACCATTCTTTTTTTTTTAAAGCCTTTTGAATTACGGGGACACTGAAAGTGTCATCATAAACCACGTTCACATTGTAATACCTCTGTCATTATGCGAGTTTGTATCCTCGTAAATCACATAAACACGCACACACACTCATACAAACACACATTTCAGCTAGTTGTCAAGGCAGCGCTTCTGTTTAGTTTTAGTTGAAGTACTAAGATAACTGAACATTAATAAAATAAGACTAAATATTAAAACTGAATAAAAAACATGTTGACATTAAAAAACGAATAAAAATAAAAACATTAAATACAATTAATTCAAAATATATAAGATTTAAAAAAATAACAGTAATATTATGAAATAGTATTAAAAGTTAAAATGACTTTTTTATTGTGATATATTTGAAACGCTAATTTATTTCTGTGATCAGAGCTGTATTTTGCTGCTCAAGAAAGATGTATCATTATTAAACAGTTGTGCTGCCCAATTTTTTATGGAAACCGTGATACATTGTATTTTTTAGGATTCTTTGATAATTCGAAAGTCGAAAGAACAGCATTTATTTGAAATAGAACTCTTTTGTAACATTATAAATGTCTTTCCTGTCACTAAAGGTGGCGATGGGTCAGGGTCAGGCTGACGTGGCTCTACAGACGCTCAGAGAGTGCGTTCGCTCCGGTGAATGGCTGTGCTTGAAGAACCTGCACCTGGTCACGCCGTGGCTCCCCCTGCTGGAGAAGGTCTGAACTCTCTGCCTGTTTAATCACGTCTGTCTCTGGTTATCTGTGCTGTGTAATTCATTATAGCTCAAATGACTGTTGCTGTAAAGTGAGAGTGAATCTCTGTGAGAATGATTACTTGCAGATACTTGAATTGCTTTTGTTTTAATTTCTGTGCTCATTCTCAAAATGTAAGCGTGTGCGTTGTGTAGCGCTGCAGATCGGTAATGGTTTGGAGTCAATCAGATGAGGCTGTGAGAGAATGAAACACATGCACAGGAGGGATTGTTATTGGTTTGTTGCTTTGCATTTATTGATTTAATACGCTGTAGTGAGACATCTAATGTGTGTGTGTGTGTGTGTGTGTGTGTGTGTGTCTGTGTGTCTGTGTGTGTGTCTGTCTGTGTCTGTGTGTGTCTGTGTCTGTGTCTGTGTCTGTGTGTGTGTGTGTGTGTGTGTCTGTCTGTCTGTCTTCTGTCTGTGTCTGTGTCTGTGTCTGTGTCTGTCTGTCTGTCTGTGTGTGTGTGTGTGTGTGTGTGTGTGTGTGTGTGTGTGTGTGTGTGTGTGTGTGTGTGCAGGAGCTCAACAGTATGAAACCCAAAGCCGGCTTCAGACTCTGGTTGACTGCTGAGATTCATGCGAAGTTCACTCCCATACTGCTCCAGTCCAGCCTGAAGGTCACCTATGAGGTCAGTGTGTGTCAAAATTAATGTATTCTCTTTTTAATTAACCAATATTGATTCTTAAATCCCAAGATTGAACTTTTAGTTTATGCAGTTTTTGGTTGATGCATTTACCAAACTTAATGAAACCATATTTTTAGCATGCTTCCTATTCAGTCATCACTATGAGCTTTGTGCTTTTTACTTTTGATATCAAACGAAGTGGGAGCTTCCAACTGCTGTCAAACAAAAAAGCAGTCTTGATGCTCTTTAATTGGGGTTTCTGCAAGTCTTAAAACGGTCTTAATAAGCTCTTTCAGGCCTTAAAAACATCTTCAACTGGAGCAGAAAATATTTTGGGTTGTGTGTCCGCACGGCTCCAGTGCGGATGAATCTAATGTGTTGAGGAGTATGTGTGTCTGTCATGTAATCCCAAATCAGTGTTTCAACTGCAGAGAGACATCAGTAAAGCAGCTTGTAAACAATACATCACATTCACCTCAGTAAATTATTCTATGAGAATTGAGAAATGAAAAGCTTAAAGCATAAAATTGTGTGTCAACAGAGATGTATCTCAGACTGCATGTCCATTAGTGATAATGTGTGTGTGTGTGTGTGTGGTGTGTGTGTGTGTTCAGGCTCCTCCAGGCCTCAAGAAGAACCTGAAGCGGACGTATGAGTCCTGGAGCGCGGAGCAAATCAGTAAAGGCGGTCACCTGACTCGAGCTCAGTCGCTCTTCTGTCTGGCCTGGTTCCACGCCGTGTGTCAGGAGAGACGCAACTACATTCCACAGGTACACACCGGTCACATGACTGCGGACAGTATATACTCAGACAGGAGCTCTTGGATCTGTTTGGGCAATTAATCAGACTCTGAATTAAAATACTGTGCATCAGGCCTTTGAATCGATCCATTTAATTAACTGAGGCTTTTGCTTTTCTCTTTTGTAATGTCTCTCGCTCGCTCCTAAAGTGGGCCGGATCTAACAAGCTGTGTAGAAGAAAACTAATTCATAGAGTCTCTTAAAAGGATTTTGTGAAATAAGCAAGATGCTTCTTGCTCCACAGAAATTGCATTATTTTTGATTATGACGTCAAATAGGCTCATTAGCATATTGCCACATAAACACGTATTCAGTGACGTGATGTGAACTGTACATAGAGGTCGCGCAATACGAGCCGCTAAGCGCCGGTACAGTGAGAAAATTGAGTCACATTTCCAGCTCAATGACTCTCGACGCATGTGGCAGGGACTGAAGACCATCTGTTCCTCTGGAAATAAATCCTCCGCAGAGGTGAGAGCAGATCCGCTGCTGGCCGAAGAGCTAAACACCTTCTACGGTCGCTTTGACTGCAATGGCGGCGCAAATCTGCCGATCAGCACGTCAGGAAGCAGCAGACAGAGCAGCAATGATCGAGGACGACGTTCGGAGGGAACTAAGGAGAGTGAACGTCAGAAAAGCAGCAGGACCTGTTGGGATTACTGGCCGCGTTCTGAGGTCCTGTGCTGATCAGCTTGCTGGTTTGTTTACTTCCATATTTAATGAGTCCCTTGCTACCTCTGTTGTTCCCACCTCCTTTAAAAAATCTGTCATAATCCCTGTGCCTAAGAACAGTAAACCCTCTTGCCTGAATGACTATCGTCCAGTTGCCCTCACATCGACGGTCATGAAGGTTTTTGAGAGACTTTTAAAGAAACACATTTGCTCCTCCATCCCTGCTACTTTGGACCCTCTTCAGTTTGCCTATCGGCCAAATAGGTCTACTGATGATGCCATCTCTCAGGTACTGCACTCCTCCCTCACTCACATTGACAGCAAAAATGGCAACTATGTCAGGCTGCTATTCATAGACTACAGCTCAGCTTTCAACACTATAGTCCCCACCAAGCTGGCTGTTAAACTCTCAGACCTTGGCCTAAACACTTCACTCTGTGACTGGATTCAAGATTTCCTCACCGGCAGACCTCAAGTGGTGAAAGTCGGCCAGTTCACCTCCAATTCCATCACCCTGAACGTAGGAGCCCCACAGGGCTGTGTCCTGAGCCCCCTGCTATACTCTCTCTACACACACGACTGCGTGTCCTCACACAGCTCCACTTCCATTGTCAAATTTGCGGATGATACTGTGGTTCTGGGCCTCATTAACAACGATGACGAGGCCGCATACTTGGATGAGGTGGAGAGACTTACATCATGGTGCCAGGACAACTGTCTCTCTCTGAACGTGAGCAAAACTAAGGAGCTGATCGTGGACTTCAGGAAGAGACAGCAGCGGCCCTACACTCCTCTTATGATCAGCGGGACCCCTGTGGAGAGGGTAAGCAGCTTCAAGTACCTGGTGTAAACATCTCCGAGGACCTGACTTGGACTACACACATTCAAACACAGGTTAAGAAAGCCAGGCAAAGACTGTACCATCTGCGACAGCTGAGGAAATTCAGGGTCTCACCAGCTATCCTGAAAACTTTCTATTCAGGGGCCATAGAAAGTGTTTTGACTCAGTGCATCTCAGTGTGGTATAATAATGCCACAAACCAGGACTGCAAAGCTCTGCAGAGAGTCGTGCGCTTAGCTGAGCGCATCTCAGGGTCTGCTCTCCCCTCTCTGCAGGCCATCTACCTCAAACGCTGCAAAAGCAGAGCTGCTAAAATCCTCAAAGATTCAACTCACCCCGGTAACCATCTTTTCTGTTTACTGCCATCTGGCAAGCGCTTCAGGAGCATGATGGCAAAGACTGAAAGACTGAGGAAGAGCTTCTTCCCTCAGGCCATCAGGCTCCTAAATTCAAACTCAGTCTCATAAACACTTACAAGACCCATTGTCAACTGTAAATATTCTCATCATTGCTGCTCTATGTACAATACCCTGAACAACCCGTCTGCACATCCCTCTTATTCACACTACTATTTATTAAGTCCCAGTACACTGTTTTCGTTTTTTTGTACATCTTATTGTTTTTTTGCACACCTTGTTGTTTTTTTGCACATCTTATTGTTTTTTGCACATCTTATTGTTTTGCACTTTTTTTATTTCATTGCACATTTTACTCTTATTTCTCTTTTTCTTACCATATGTATGCCCTTGTGTTATGTTACTTTATATAATTTGTATTCTTATTATTTTGCACTGTCCACTGAGCGGACCTGATTCGATTTCATTTCACTTCTAATTATACCCTGTATAACTATTATGTGACAAATAAAGAAACCTTGCACCTTACCTTACCTTGCAATTAGCGGAGATCTTTTCATGTTCTTAAAGAGACTCTTTTTGGTGCAAGAAATGTTGTCTAACAATGGACTTCAGTGTGGAAAATGTCGATCGTGAGCCTTTTGAAGGAAATGGAAACCAAAGGTTTATAACAGTCATTATAGAATAACTCTCTCTCTCTCTCTCTCTCTCTCTCTCTCTCTCTCTCTGTCTGTCTGTCTCTCTCTCTTCTCTCTCTGTCTCTCTCTCTCTCCTCTCTCTCTCCTTGGTTTTATGTTTACAAAAAATATGTTCATTTTGGGTGTAAATTATAAGAAAGAATGGAAGTGTACACTTGGTAATTTCTAGTGGGACAGGCTAAGTTGGCTATTTTAAAATCTCATAAATGTAAGAATGAAGGGGAAGATGCTGATTGCTTGGAATGTTTAAATCTCTTGTAGAGGGCCGGGTCATTATGGAATATGCATACTGTAAGTTAACAAATAACATGCACTTTTTTGATGTGAGGTGGAGTGTGAAAAATGCTCTTGTGATAAGAGATGAGCTTGGAGAGCTATTGTTCAATTGGTGAATTGTAAAGAACGTTTTTAAATCTTGTTTGATTAAAAGTTTCAAAGTCTCTCTCTCTCCTCTCTCTCTCTCTCTCTCTCTCTCTCTCTCTCTCTGTCTGTCTGTCTGTCTCTCTCTCTCTCTCTCTCTCTCTCTGTCTCTCTCTCTCTCTCTCTCTCTCTCTCTCTCTCTGTCTCTTCTCTCTATCTCTCTCTCTTGTCTCTCTCTCTCTCTCTCTCTCTCTCTCGTCTCTCTCTCTCTCCTCTGTCTCTCTCTCTCTCTCTCCTCTCTCTCTCTCTCTCTCTCTCTCTCTATATATATATATATATATATATATATATATATAGCTTTAGGTGTTTAAAAAGGTTTTCTTTCAAACATTTGCTTAGATGAAATAATGAATGGCTTCACTGTGCCATGGAAATCATGTTAAGCTTCTGAAAAATGATTCCATATTTAATCATGATTATAAAAAGACCTTGCGTTTCTGTTGCTCAGCAGGCTGAAAATATATCAAGTTCTATTGAACTGATGATGATGATGTGTGTTTGTGTTGCACAGGGTTGGACGAAGTTCTACGAGTTCTCTCTGTCAGACCTGAGAGCCGGCTTTGAGATCATTGACCGTCTGTTTGAAGGTGTGTGTGTTTATCTCTGTAATCTACATGAACTCATCATCTGAGGGTTTGTATGGTTGTTTTATTTGCATGTATTCGGATGTTTAGTTTGAGATCTTACTAGAGTATTTTCTTCATGTGTTTTAGGTGGGAAGGTGTTTCAGTGGGAATTTGTGCACGGTCTCCTGGAAAACGCCATCTACGGCGGCCGCATCGATAACGTGTGTGACCTGCGGATCCTTCGCTCGTACCTGCAAACAGTTCTTTAACGCTCAGCTCCTCACACAGTCACACACACATCGCGAGTCAAGAAAACACACGCTTTCCCGGCACAGATACACCTGCCCAACCTGCAGCATAGAGGTCCGGTTCATATACACGCCTGCTGTGCTGTATAGTTTACAAGACATCAATTCTTCAAGTTGTGCGTGCTTTTTGGACTGATACTACCCACAATCCTTTGCATTAGTGGATTAAATTCACCCCTCTGTGTGTGTAGGATTATCGTGCGGTGGTGGACGCTCTTCCAGAAGACGACAGACCCAGTTTCTTCGGCTGCCTGCTGCAAACATCGAGCGCTCTGCACAGAGAATCATCAGCTCACAGGTGTGTGTGTGTGTGTGTGTGTGTGTGTGTGTGTGTTTGTGTGTGTGTGTGGGTGTGTGTGTGTGTGTGTTGTGTGTGTGTGGTGGTGTGTGTGTGTGTGTGTGTGTTTCTGCAGAGGTCATGAAGGGACAGAGGTGTTTTGAGAACATTGTGCTGAGCAGGACATTCCTCAACATCAAAGACGTGCGTGGTGTGTGTGTGTGTGTGTGCGTGCGCGTGCGTGTGTGTGCGTGTGAGAGAGAGAGGGAGAATCTGTTGTTCTTTCCTGTGGGGTGGAGATCATAATGCGCTGACAGACAAAGTACATTCACACCATATTTTCACCGTATTTCTGAAGTGACTTTTTACACCGCGGGTGTAAAATTTCAGAGACAGCTATACACAATTTTTATGACATTATTTATGAACCATTTTTACTTGTTGGAATCCAGGCAAATGTTCTCAGTCAGATTTTACTTTATTTTATATGAATCGTGATTAATCACATGATTGTCATGAGTTAACACGGGATTAATCGCAATTTAATTGCACATTTTAACTGTCCTAAATGTACCTTAAATTAAACTTTTCACGTTTTAAATACTCTAATCAACATGGGCATGGACAAATATGGATACTTTATGCAAATGCATGTTTATTATTATTGAAAACTATAGTCAGCATAGAGCATGAATACTAGACATGTTTCAAAGGTCATAGATGTTTTTCAACGTGTTCATGTCTATTAGACTCATGAAAAAAGAAACCCAGCTTCCCATTACTTCTCTTCTTTGCACTGAGCAATTTACTGACACAAATCTGTTTACATAATTTGCAGGACAGAGCAGCTCTTCTTCTGAACATGCTGTATATTTATTATTTTGTATGACTTTGTTTGCCTCTCTGTGCCCACATATTGTTATTTGACGCAGCCAAATCTCTTAAAACTGTTTCATTGTTGTATTTGGCTGTTTCTTGTCAGACCCAAATGAATATTAAATCTCAGAAAGATCAGGCCCTTCCTGACAGAGCATGCTGCACAACATTGTGCAGGCCCTTGTCATTTCTAGACTGGACTACTGCAATGCTCTTCTAGCTGGACTTCCATCAAACCTCTAAAAATGATTCAGAATGCAGCGGCACGACTGGTCTTCAACGAAACCCAAAAGAGCCCATGTTACACCTCTTTATCTCCCTGCACTGGCTACCAGTTGCAGCTGCATCCAGTTCAAGACACTGATGCTTGCATATAAAACAACCACAGGCTCAGCACCCTCCTACTTCCACTCACTATTACGAATCACATCCCCTCCAGAAGCCCCTCCTACTTCCACTCACTATTACGAATCTACATCCCCTCCAGAAGCCCCTCCTACTTCCACTCACTATTACGAATCTACATCCCCTCCAGAAGCCCCTCCTACTTCCACTCACTATTACGAATCTACATCCCCTCCAGAAGCCCCCCTACTTCCACTCACTATTACAAATCTACATCCCCTCCAGAAGCCCCTCCTACTTCCACTCACTATTACGCTACATCCCCTCCAGAAGCCCCTCCTACTTCCACTCACTATTACGAATCTACATCCCCTCCAGAAGCCCCTCCTACTTCCACTCACTATTACGAATCTACATCCCCTTCAGAAGCCCCTCCTACTTCCACTCACTATTACGAATCTACATCCCCTCCAGAAGCCCCTCCTACTTCCACTCACTATTACGAATCTACATCCCCTCCAGAAGCCCCCCTACTTCCACTCACTATTACGAATCTACATCCCTCCAGAAGCCCCGCCTACTTCCACTCACTATTACGAATCTACATCCCCTCCAGAAGCCCCTCCTACTTCCACTCACTATTAGAATCTACATCCCCTCCAGAAGCCCCCCTACTTCCACTCACTATTACGAATCTACATCCCCTCCAGAAGCCCCTCCTACTTCCACTCACTATTACGAATCTACATCCCCTCCAGAAGCCCCGCCTACTTCCACTCACTATTACGAATCTACATCCCCTCCAGAAGCCCCTCCTACTTCCACTCACTATTACGAATCTACATCCCCTCCAGAAGCCCCTCCTACTTCCACTCACTATTACGAATCTACATCCCCTCCAGAAGCCCCTCCTACTTCCACTCACTATTACGAATCTACATCCCCTCCAGAAGCCCCGCCTACTTCCACTCACTATACGAATCTACATCCCCTCCAGAAGCCCCGCCTACTTCCACTCACTATTACGAATCTACATCCCCTCAGAAGCCCCGCCTACTTCCACTCACTATTACGAATCTACACCCCTCCAGAAGCCCCGCCTACTTCCACTCACTATTACGAATCTACATCCCCTCCAGAAGCCCCTCCTACTTCCACTCACTATTACGAATCCACATCCCCTCCAGAAGCCCCGCCTACTTCCACTCACTATTACGAATCACATCCCCTCCAGAAGCCCCGCCTACTTCCACTCACTATTACGAATCTACATCCCCTCCAGAAGCCCCCCTACTTCCACTCACTATTACGAATCTACATCCCCTCCAGAAGCCCCTCCTACTTCCACTCACTATTACGAATCTACATCCCCTCCAGAAGCCCTCCTACTTCCACTCACTATTACGAATCCACATCCCCTCCAGAAGCCCCGCCTACTTCCACTCACTATTACGAATCCACATCCCCTCCAGAAGCCCCGCCTACTTCCACTCACTATTACGAATCCACATCCCCTCCAGAAGCCCCGCCTACTTCCACTCACTATTACGAATCTACATCCCCTCCAGAAGCCCCGCCTACTTCCACTCACTATTACGAATCTACATCCCCTCCAGAAGCCCTCCTACTTCCACTCACTATTACGAATCTACATCCCCTCCAGAAGCCCCGCCTACTTCCACTCACTATTACGAATCTACATCCCCTCCAGAAGCCCCTCCTACTTCCACTCACTATTACGAATCTACATCCCCTCCAGAAGTCTGAGATTTGCTAGTGAGCGACGCCTCGTGGTACCATCACAGAGAGGCTCAAAATCACTCTCCAGAACATTCTCGTTCACCGTTCCTGACTGCTGGAATGATCTCCCCCCCAATCCGGAACGCTGGATCCCTGTCAATCATCAAGCAAAACTGAAAACTCATCTCTTTCAACTCTACTTGACTTCATCATGAACTTATACAAATCTTCATCTTTCTCTTTATCTTTCTCTCCTTCCCTTGCTAGCTTGTACTTATTTGAACAATGCCTGAGGCTTGGTGTTACGAGCACTTCCTCTGTATGTTTGCCTTTTCAAGATTAATTGCTTTATGTATTCCCCAATTGTAAGTCGCTTTGGATAAAAGCGTCTGCAAAATGTCTAAATGTAATTGTAAATGTGAAACAGTGACTGAAACACGACCCATTAAGACTACATTACCAGCTCTCCCTTTCAAGATGTTCATCTGCACAAAAATCCTGATAATCGAGCGTCGTCTGATGAAATCAAATACACATAAGATAATGACAATAGCTGTGCTGTTATTTCAACTATACTTGCATGTCAAATTAGAGAAGCTACATGATATCTGGTTTAACTGAAAGCGCTGCTCGCTTGCTGAACAGATCAGACTGAGAGAGAGAGGTGCATGCTGGGAATGCAATACCTATTATGTGTTATGTATTATTGCTGGGTGCTTTTTTGAAAAAAGTCTGTGAATCTAGCGACAAAGTTGCTAAGTTAGCAACACCGTTTTGCATTTCTCCAACTACAGGCTAGGCAATGTGTCAAACAGAAAATGTGCGCTGCGTTAATCGCGCGTTAATAAAATTAGTGCCGTTAAAATTGATTTGCATTAACGCATTAATTTTGACAGCCCTACTTTATTTGTGAGGATATTCTTTAGTAGATTTGTATTTATTGAAGCAAACTGCAATGTTTGCCAGGCAGCAGAAAAGTTTAGCTAAATTTAGCTTAACTCATAGTTTAAACTCAAACTCATAACTCTTAGTTATTTTTATTCTATTTTTGCAATGCTGTTAGTGTTAACAAACTTTTTTTTCCAGTATAAAAAAAAAATTCTGATCAAATTAGATATGTTGCCTTGCCAACTTGAACTGCTAAAATGACAAAAGATAAAACTGAAATGTGTAAATGAAATGCAGCAACTTTTCCATTTTGTATGTGATAACGTGCTAAAAAAGATGAGCAATGACAATCAGTATGCAAATACGAAACTTTATGATGCCATCTTTGCTGCTGTCACATGATAAACTATAACATTGTTACATCTTTAGGTTAGGTGGCTCAAGCTGAAGTACTAACAGTGTTAATTGTGGTTTTATGTTTGTGAAATACACTGAACAAAATTATTAATGCAACACTTTTGTTTTTGCCCCCATTTTTCATGATCTGAACTCCAAGATCTAAGGCTTTTTCTATGTACACAAAAGGCCTATTTCTCTCAAATATTGTTCACAAATCTGACTAAATCTGTGTTAGTGAACGAGATAATCCATCCACCTCACAGGTGTGTCATATCAAGATGCTGATTAGACAGCATGATTATTGCACATGTGTGCCTTAGGCTGGACACAATAAAAGGACAATATAAAATGTACAGTTTTATCACAGCACAATGCCACAGAAACAGTCTTAGATCTTTGAGTTCAGATCATGAAAAATGGGGGCAAAAACAAAAGTGTTGCATTTATAATTTAGTTCAGTGTAATTTCAGATTTTTTTATGCTTGTGATGATTGACTGTGCAGAACTGACCACCATAATGCTGTGTGTTCAGAGCTGTTGCTAGGGCATCGCTTTGCAGATTTTTGGCTGCATGAATATCCTGCTTTTTAACTGAATGAAATACGTGAATCGCCCTCATTCAGCTCACTGTCGCTCCCTTGACTTGACACACACACACACACACACACTCTTCTCTTTGTGTGTTCAGAGCCTTACGCTGCACTCCCATTTGTCACTGTCAGGTTTAGACTGATCTTTGCCTCACTCACACTCACACACACACACACACACACACACAGTGAGACTGCATGTGTGCGTTTAGCTCTTGTAATGAGACCAATTTATCATGTGTAAGTGTTGCCTGCACCTCCTAGCAGTTTTCCCCAATCACAGAGAGATGGAGGATAGTGTATGGTGAGATGTACTGTGCTCACCTCAGCTGTGTGTGTGTGTGTGTGTGTGTGTGTGTGTGTGTGTGTGTGTGTGTGTGTGTGTGTGTGTGTGTGCAGGTGATCTCTCAGTTGAGGATTCTGAGCAGGTCTGTAGCAGCCGGCTCCAAATTCGACCGAGAGATCTGGTCTAACGCTCTCTCACCTGTGCTCAACCTGTGGAAACGTCTCAACCAGGTAACTCATCTGCATTTTAGTGTCATAACATAATTGTATACATACAGAGGTTCTCATAAGTTTTTCAGCCTGGTTCTCATAAGAGCACCTGGAGATTTGGTTTGGTCCTTACACTGCACATAGTGTGACACATTAAATATACTGTAACTATAAAAATACATTAATAATAGTGATGATATTATTGCACTTTTAGTTAGTTTTTATTTCATAAAATAATAAACAAAATAATAATGTGTATAATAATACTATTATTTTAAAATAAAAAGGGAATATTAAAAACAAATCAGGGCTCTAGACTCATTCTTCCCACTGGTCGCACGTTTGCGAGTAACTTTCTCAGTTGGTCGCACGAGAAAATCATTTTGCTACAACATGGGATTAATCAATGCATGCTGATTAACTTTTATCATAGTTTTTAGATATATGGTAACAAGTGGTCAACATTTAACCCATTCTTTTTCATCTGTATTATTTGTGATGTAAATGTTGTGAACAGGAATTCCTCTTTTGCTATGTTATAAGCTGAGCTTTTGATCTTGGTGTCATGTTTTGCGAGAAAGTTAATAAAATTTTTTTGCTTATACACCTTTCACTTTTTAAGACTTATACAAAAGATGGATTCATTGTTATTCTTAATTAAATAGCACAACAATAATAAAACATTAGGCTATAATGACAAACTAGCTTACATAACGTTTATTAACAAAAACGAATAAGACGAGGCATGACATACATCACATGCTGAGACTAATAAATTACAAAATGTTAGCAAACACTGAGGAATCAAATAAATAAAAAACATAACAATTAACGAAGGCTTCATAGTGTAACGTGAGGTTAACAGCAAAGAATAGAAGCTTTTCAAAATGAAAACAAAAAGTATGATTAAATTGGCTGTCAGTGGCAAGACTTGCATGTTTTTTCCCACAAGAATACCAACATGTTCACCTTCTCTGTCTTTTATTTTACCGCCATCGTTTCCTTTATGTTAAAAAAGAGGGAGCCTATTACCCCTGTGTTAGCGTCACTTCACTGGTTACCTGTTAAATTCAGAGTTGATTTTAAGGTTTTAGTTTTTGTTTTTAAAGCACTTCATGGTCTTGCTCCAATTTATATTTCAGATCTTCTTCATTTCTATTCTCCTGTGAGAACGCTTAGATCATCTTCTCAGAAGTTACTAATTGTTTCAAATCTAAAGGGAACAGAGCTTTTTCAGTCTTGGTCCTATGCTCTGGAACTCCTTGCCTTTATCCATCAGATCATCCCCTTCGTTATCTTCTATTAAATCATTTCTTAAAACATACCTTTTTTCTCAGGCTTTTGTTTAATTTGAAATTACTTTTTGTTTGTTTCTGTTTGTTTCTTTTCTTTGGTGATGTTTTGTATTATTTTTTGTATCATTTAATGGTTTTAAATTGTAATATTGTCTTAATGCTTCTGTTAGTTGGTATGTCTGATGTCTTGGCTGTGCAGCTCCTTGGTCAGCACTTTTTGCTTTTAAGGTGCTATATAAATAAACTTGACCTTATGTCATGGGCGTAACCACCATATACTTTGGGGGGGACATGTCCCCCGCAATATTGGAAAAATACCAATCTGTCCCTCCCAATAATAGGCCTATTATATTGTAATATGTGACATATGATATGCCCTCCTTTTATGAACCCTGGTTGTAGCCTAGTGGATCTGTTGTTATTTCCGATTTACTTTCAATTTAGGAAAAAACAGGGAAACAAAACTGTGTGACCACCCCCCTCGATTGTACACTTGGTTGAGCCCGTAAACGCCGGCTCGCGGCATCGTTTGAAAAACCCGCTCAGTCCGACTGTCACTGGTGCTTAAATGAAATGAAGGTAGGAGCTAAAAGAAAGAAGCAGGACGAACAGGCGACATTCGCCTTTTTTCAGACGGTAAGCAAGTAGACACCTAAAAAGTAGCGCCATGGTCAAAAATATCGCGGTAATTTTTGAATAAATGTGAAAAAATAGCAGGTTTAAACGGCTCAGTATTATAGCTAGGTAGCTAGCATGATACCCTGAAAATAGGCTGAATAATGAACTGCTGGAGTCACAGACCAAGGAGTTCCCGCTCTTCCCACTCCATTGATAAGCCTCTATTCATCCGTCGATGGCCTGGCCTGTTTGTTTTTACGATCTGATCCGCGACTGAACTTAAAAAAATATATCTGGGGGAGGGCTCACATTTGGACCCCCCCCCCCCAATATCTATACCATGGTTACGCCCTTGACCTTATGTTCGCATCATTTTTGCCGTGTGCTGCGCGCGCCTTTGCGCTCGTGCTGACGCGGCGAGTATAAACCAGGCTGTACACCTGGAGCGCTCGCACTGAAAGCACCTCTGTCACTCTCTTCACGTAATCGGTGAAATCTGGAGCAGCTCAAACCAAGCACTCGCACAAATACGACCACGTCAATTTGACCTCGCACATTCTCAAAACATTGTCACAAATGCGACC
>QVTF01025650.1:0-42052 GCA_003573665.1 Oxygymnocypris stewartii
GTTTTATATGAGGTGTGCTTATAGTATGGGGTGTCCAAAATAAGAACTGGCCATTCATTTTGTGTACTTATTAGGAATGAGGTCTTTATAGCTCTCTAAAGTGTATTAGTGTCCCATATCTCAAAAATTCTGAAGTAAAATGGTCTTATATGAGGTGTGCATATAGTATGAGACGTCCCATATAAGAACTGAAAAATAATTTCTTGTACTTATTAGAAATGGTGTCTTTATACCCCTATAAATCGAATAATGTCCCATATCTCCTTTTCTACAAATCTTGCAATGAAATGGAGGTAGAAGAAAATAGTAGGCCTAATACAGAAACGTCAGACACCAATAAATAACACGAATAACAAACAAAACAAAAATAACGACAAATTTAATTATATCTCAGTTCTGGGCGTCTAGAATGAAAAGCGCTCTAAAAGCGCGTTCCCTCTGTGTTGTTCCGGTGATTACCGTAACCATAGTAATACGCGCGCACTAAATTGCAATCGCGGCTGGCTTGATCGTGTTTATCTGAACTGCGGCTGGCTTGACCGCGGTCAGATGAGCCTGTAGGTCGCTCAAGGGACGAGGCCAAAGATTTAACCGTTTCAGGAGATGAAAAAATATTCTTAAAACCCCAATAGCTTGCTGAAGTGCTCCAGCGGCCACCTTATCTGCCTCAGCCATGCTGATCAGGATCTGTCCCGGTAACCCTGATCGCGCCTGACCTGCCTTCCGTTTCCACTATACTCTCTCTCACACATACATACATTCTTCTCTTACATACATATATTTTCTTAAGAAATACATACATTCTATATATATGTATGTGTGTGTAAGGAGAATGTATGTGTGTGTAAGGAGAATGTATGTGTGTGTAAGTAGAATGTATGTGTGTGCAAGGAGAATGTATGTGTGTGTGTAAGGAGAATGTATGTGTGTGTAAGGAGAATGTATGTGTGTGTAAGGAGAATGTATGTGTGTGCAAGGAGAATGTATGTGTGTGTAAGGAGAATGTATGTGTGTGTAAGGAGAATGTATGTGTGTGTAAGGAGAATGTATGTGTGTGTAAGGAGAATGTATGTGTGTGCAAGGAGAATGTATGTGTGTGAAGGAGAATGTATGTGTGTGTAAGGAGAATGTATGTGTGTGTGAGAATGTATGTGTGTGCAAGGAGAATGTATGTGTAAGGAGAATGTATGTGTGTTGTAAGGAGAATGTATGTGTGTGAAGGAGCAAGGAGAATGTATGTGTGTGTAAGGAGAATATATGTGTGTGTAAGGAGAATGTATGTGTGTGCAAGGAGAATGTATGTGTGTGTAAGGAGAATGTATGTGTGTGTAAGGAGAATGTATGTGTGTGTAAGGAGAATGTATGTGTGTGCAAGGAGAATGCATGTGTGTGTAAGGAGAATGTATGTGTGTAAGTAGAATGTATGTGTGTGCAAGGAGAATGTATGTGTGTGAGTGAAAAAATATATGTATGTGAATGGAGAATGTATGTGTGTGTAAGGAGAATGTATGTGTGTGTGAGTGCAAAAATATATGTATGTGAATGGAGAATGTATGTGTGTGAGAGTGCCAGAATGAATTAAGGCTTGAACGGCCCCTCATACTGATCCACAGTGTGATACTACTACTACTACTAATAATAATAATATTTTATATAGATATCAAATTTTGCTCAAAAACATACCACACATTAATTATAACAGTATTATTATAAATGTAAACGAGTGACTTTGAGCTTCCCAAAGTTCAGTAGCCTCTCCTGGAGCTTTAGGTTCATTTAGTATGGAATCCATCAAGATAAAATACTGACATAACAAAGGACATGGGAGAGTTTTAATTAATGATGCACCACCTTGATAATATGTCACGGAACTATCAATTATATTCATGTCTATGCAAAGGGCATAAAATTAAGGGTACAAATTATGATTGCTGGTACAATGAGATGATTCAGAAAACAGGATTTTTGGGAAGAATGAAAGAAACAAGTACACCGATAATACTATAGTTGACTCTCTCACTCTCTCTCACACATGCACATTCAAAAATCAGTATTTACACATTTGATTCTTGGCTCTTCCGTTAATAATTATTTCTCCCTGTCATCAGCACAAGCACATCGCAGGCTCTCCACCACAGCTGTACTGAAGCCAAGCTCTCTACCCCCCCCCACCCGTACCCCCTCTATCTGCCTCCACAGCTAAAAGCCAATTATTCTCCACAGATCCGCAACACCATTTCCAGCGTCATTCTCTTATGAACCGCCACTGCCAAAGAAATTAAATTCTTATTGAAGTTGATAAAAGACAAATTATCAGCGATTTTGGGGGGTTTACGCATATTTCTCCGTCTCTTTTTCTTTTGTGTTCTGTAATTTTCCCTTCTTTATCTTGCCTGATTTTCAATTGCCAATTATCCAGTGTCTTGGCACGTTGACAGTGGCACCTGTGTTGGCATGGGTGTGTATGAGAATGAAAGGATCGGACTACACGTGCAGGAGTATGCTCATGTTCTTGTCACAAACGTCCTCTTGCTTCCTGTTTGATATCATGATCGGGATTACTTTGCTTGAGCTTTTGGCTTGGTTTCTCCTCATGTGTAAAATATACAGCAGTCGACATGCTGGCTGTCTGCTTTGACTCATTTGTTTCATGTATACACAACTAGTGCCATCTCGATTATCGATTAAACGATGCAAATACATTGAAATGCTAGTGATATGTAAGAGTTTGTGTCATGTATTGCTAACTACATTATTAAGTTAATATATACATATACAGCATAAGAAAATGTTTCAGCTATGACTACATGTTGCACTTTAAATTAACAGCTAACTAAATGTATCCATTATCTCTGCAAAAAAATATTGTTAATGGATTTCTCAAATTCAAAGTACCAGTTTAAAGATTCACACCTCCCACAGTGAAGGCTGAAGTAGCTCAGCCTAAGAGCCTGCTGCTTGGTTTCTTGATGAAGAGCTTCAGGGTTAGTTATCCTGGCTTCTTTTGGTCCCTCACATAGAGGGCCCCTCATGATCGCCGGCACCACTGAAACAGTGTCAGCTATTATCAGCCTCAAAGCCTCTGGGTTGCCATGGCACCTAATAGAAGAGAGGCTTGCTTTGACATCAGGTCAGTTGTTAGTTCCCACAGACATAGGGAGCTGGAAGCTGCTTTGGATGCTCTGCCTATTCAGATGTTTCCTTTTTATATGATTAAGGGAGGATTTTACAAAGAATATATAAATTACAGGAAAATTAAATAATTATAATGACACTTAAAGGCTCAGTTCGGTAACAATTAATGTATAAAGCATCACGAACTAACATAAATGTATTGTTTTCTAAAATGTATTTAGGTATACTCATTATGAATTAGCTGTAAATCTATTGCAAATTGCATTTTACAGTATTTTACTGTATTTTAACCACAGTGAGATAAAAAAGTTTTAAGAACATGTTATCTATAACAAAAATATTGAGAAAGATAAAGTGCAGAAAAATCCACCAAAAGGTATCTCAGTACTGGATATTGAAACTACTTTTTTCCATGTCTCTCATTCAGTGCTTGGGATGATGAAGGCAAGTTTATTTTAAACAAGGATTTATGCACGTGTATTTTAAAGTATTCTGCTGCTATGTTTAAAGACAGGTTAAAAAAAACATAAATAATAAAATGATGAATTGGTGTTGTCATGATCCTTAAAAGTCTAGGAGTTGGTTTATATACTAGAAAAATAGATTGCTGATGGATTGAACTAGGCAGAGAAATGACCATTGCACACGGATAAAGCTTGATTGTGAACAGTGTTGGGCTAGTTACTCAAAGAATGTGATATATTACTCATTACTAGTTACTCCTTTCAAAAGTAATATTGTTACTTTACTTATTACTTTCTGGCAAATGTAATTAGTTACACTACTAGTTATATTAATTTTTCTTCACGCCCCACAGAAGTTAAACTGTGTACCTTCCACATAAAATTATTGTGCAATGTTACTAACAACATATTTCTGCCTCATCATTTGACCAAAATCCACATTGGATCGCAATCAGAAGTTATTATAAACACTCAATAGTGATTGATAGTGACAATCAAGTATAAATGTTGTATTAATCTCATTAATTGTCATGTGTAGCTTGAAGCTAATTGTATTTTCTCCGTTATCCATATACGCTTATATTGCATTATGTATTTGATGAAATCACATAAGTTTGTAAGAAACTGAGGAATTTTCCACAAATATTTTTAATTATAGTAATATAATGTAGCACAAGGTGATCAGAGGGATGTAATGCCAGAATAGAGTAAAGCCACAACATACACAACAGTGTTCAGATCATCTTGTTTCTTGACAAAATCAATATAATGCAATATTTATATCTGCTGAATTTAAGCTTTTCCATATTCCAAGCTTGCCTGCTGCACTGGGGACGTCACATGCGTGTGCTGGTCGTGACAATTATGAAAATAAATCTAGGAATTATTTGATTGTTGGATTTTAAATCAGTGGGGTTAAGTCATCAAAAGTAACTAAGTAACTAAGCTGTTTTATGGTTGGTAACTGTAATATCATTACTGAAATCTTATTAGTAATTAGTTACACTAATAGTTACGGCAAAAAGTAACTGTTACAGTAACTAGTTATTGCCCAACACTGATTGTGAATAATTTATTACATAAAGCCGAAGCCACAAGAAAATATGATTGGAATGCACTATTTACAATTGCTGGAATTAATATAATAATAATAATTATTATTATTATTTAGAACTAGAATCGACGAAAAATTACCAAAATGAAATCACCACTAATATAGGGAAAAGGAACTTGAGTGACGCCCAGATAAAAAAAAATAAAAACATAAATACAATTAAATTCCCATAAAGCTCCCTAAATCCCCTAACCTGAATAACACAAGGAAAATGTAGAAAATAAACCGAGATCTTCAGCATATCGTTGCTCTAAATGTCCTATTCTCACCAATAATAACCAAAGTACAAGGATGGCGCACACTACTTCCTTAATGTATCTAAACACTAATGTATCAAAACACACAACCGTAACTCAAATACACAGCCAGCTAAGTTTAAACACATTGCAGCAAGGAATAAGATACAGAAACAAACTTCATTTCAGCAAACAAATCGTACACAGACATACACCAATCAAGCACAAACGAGCTTCCTTCTGAAGTTCACGGGAGCACCTTTAAACCAGCAGAGCGAAAGCAGATTGGACGAAGAGGACGACGCCACACCAATGATCAGGAGGCGACGTCCACAAACCTGACAGCAAGCAGCAGACAATAACAAAAGAGGGAGGGACGAGAAGAAAACATGCAAACACACCTATGTGCATAGCACGTAACAAGTGTACTAATTAAAAAAAAAAAAATTAACTTGGCAGTTTGATTTATTAGGGTTTTATGGGATAAAAATTTGTTCAGTTTTTTTCCATGCTGGTCTGTTTACACAGACTCACACAAACACGCATTTTTTTATTGATGTTTTCACAGCCATAGCAGCATGCCTACAACATTATAAGCATGATATTGTTCTCAGCTGAAACATATCATAAAGTGAATTCAAGGTTTTAAGACACGATGAACTTGAAGTCTCATCATTTTCATCCTCTGTTAAGCTGTTCAGAGAACATAAATGCAGCTCTTGCTGGAGGTTTATGCATTCATGACATCCATTCAGTAGCTATTAGCTGAGCATGAAAGTCTCAGCATAAAGAATAAGAAATGCAAATGCATATATGCTCCAGACATGGTATTCAGGGTGACACAGGTTTAAATTAGGCAAATCATGTGTACGGATTCCATTCCATATTCTACGTGTCTTATTTCCTGATGTTTCGCTTTCCAAACGTCCCTCATAAAACAAATAAAGGACGTAAAAACACACCTGGATGCTCCCAAGTATTGATTGTCATAACAATCATTAGGTTTTTAATATCATGTACTAATTATGGTGGTTATTCACCAAGATGACACATGATTGCGTTTATGATCAGCGTTTTATCACACTTCCCTACACACATCCAACACTCACTAATCCCAGTGCGTAGTTTTTCTATCTCTGTATATCTGCAGATGCTTGTCCTCTCTGGCTAGGAATGTGGCCATCTGCCGTCATGTTTCTGGGCGGATGAGGATGCCTACAGCGCAGCCACAGCATCTGGTAAAAGTTCTGATCGTGTCAAAACCGTGTATTCGCTCTGGGGAGTAACAGATAGACTGGGGAATGGACAGGGACACTGGAGGATGGTGTTCTGTCCAGGAACATCCACAGACTACATTTGCAGGGAAGTTTGAAGACTTTCAATTTTGAAAGATCATCTTTTTTAATTTACTTGCTCTCATTCCATTACGCATTTGCTAATGCACTCCTTCACACCCTCATTTATTCTTTCAGTCAAAAACCCCTGCACTTGCAAATTCATTCACTCACTGACCTGTGTAATTATATCTATATGAGCTAATGTCCTGCCTCACTAATTCACAGACATATGGCCATTTTTTGAGCTGTCTGTTTATTCTCCCATCCATTCACGCCAAAAGTGTAGAAATTCCTCTCGCCCAGTCATTGGTTCAGTATTGAGCAGAGCTTTTTGCTCACATGACCGTGTCAATCCATCAACCTGCCATTTCTGCACAGTTTACCATACGAGATAACGTGGAAATTGAATCTTGAACAGAGCATGTGCAAGCATGTCCAATTGATCCTAATCTTTCAACTATTCTCCTCCCATGTACACTCCCTTTTTGTCCAACAATACAATAATTCACTCTATTTGCATATAAAAAAAAAATTCTTACCCTTACATAAATTTGCCAAGATACTTGCTTCAGCAGAATTTTTTTATATATGGGGCACATTACAGATTAGCACTAAAGTCCTCATCAGCACTCCAGGGCTTGTAGGAGAGTGCATGTGTCTATGTGTGTGTGGTGTGTGTGTGTGTGTGTGTGTGTGTGTGTGTGTGTGAGAGAGAGAGATGAGAGAGAGAGAGAGAGAGAGAGACGATAGAGGTGGAAAGAAGGGAAAAAATAGGTTATTCTTGCAAGTGCATTTGTGTGAGAGAAAGGAAGGACGAAGGAGAATGAGTGAAAATGGTGATAGATTTTTGGGTGGAGAGCAAGCGTGGTTGGGCCTAATGAACAGGAATCTAATAGCAGCGAATGATTTCCATCAGTCATGGCTCTAAAACCGGGCTCAGCATGTAATTAAATGGCACAACATACACACAGCGATAATACATGCATGAGCATGAAGATCCTCTCTCTCTCGCTCTCTCTCTCTCTCTCTCTCTCTCTCTCTCTCTCGCTCTCTCTCTCTCTCTCTCTCACACACACATACACACACACACATATACAAATTATTATTCGATTATCCCTGAGTAAGATTTCTACTGCTTTTGAACAAGTCTCCTCTGCTCACCAAACCAGCATTTATTTGATCCCAAAGTGCAGCAAAAACTATATATATATATATATATATATATATACTTTGTTTACTATTTTAAATAACTATTTTCTATTTGAATATATTAAAAATTTAATTTATTCCTGTGATTTGAAAGCTGAATTTTAGTATCATTACTCCAGTCTTTAAAAAAAATATTACGCCAGAACATTAAACATATTTCTGTTCAAAACTTTTGACTGGTAGTGTATATATATATATATATTAGTGGTGGGCCGTTATCGGCGTTAACGTGCTGCGTTAACGCGAGACTCTTATTGGGCGATAAAAAAAATATCGCCGTTAATCTATTCTCAAAGTTGGGTTGGGAGCTGGGTCTATACTACGCAAGCTATGATGACTTTCACCCTGATATTTTAGCGCGGATGTATACCTAGCCGAATTGCACTGTAGGGGGCGAGAACGAGTCTTCGAACTAGAGGCTCGCAGTCCGTGATGGACAGATTGTTAACGGCTGGTCTATGTGGTAATACAATCGGGCAGGACATCCAAACGCTCATCTATCATTCATCAACCTCAAATATGGCTTTTCATCTGAAAGATGTATGTAGTAGCAACTTTACATGGCCGCTCAATATGATGTTAACCTAGAGAAATGTGCGTTATTGAAGTGTTTGTGTGGAAGCGCGTTTGCTGCAGGACAGGCTCCGGTGCGCTCACTTGCTCTTAAAATCTCCGTCATTCTTGGTCATACAGATAAAAGTAGCCTAATACATCTTTCGAATCTGTAAAGACTCTACGTTTATTTGTGTGCACTCAGAATAACAACGAAACGTTGCGCTTTTAAGCAAACAGGATGCGCTTTAGGTCTCATGTGAACTTGAGCGAGAAACTTCGAAACTCCATCTTTGAAAAATATATCTATAGAGAGTGAAATGTCTAAAAAATAGAAATAGAAGACGTGTGTGTTAGCATGGATGATTTACATGAAATTTAATCTGTGCAACACTGTGCATAAGATGGCTTTCAGTTCAATATAATAACAAAAAACGACATTTTGGGTTTTTATTCAACTAATAAGGTGGGTACGCTGTGATCTGTACTATATTTTTACTGTAATTGACAGTTATCAAAAAAAAAAAAAAAACCCAACACGGGAGTGGGAGGGAATGGGAGTCATTCTTCCGGGAGTGGAACGGGATTTTCCTCCAGTTTTTTCGTGGGATTGGGACGGGAAGAGATTAAAGTTTGTGATGCATTTTGGAAACAGGAGATGAGCCCCTGGTCTAATGCGCCACCTGGCTTGAGAAAACCCGTTCTCAAAGACTTACTTTTAGTCATTATTTGGGTAGCACACATATTCTGAATGCCTTCGGCAGAATTCAAATGAGCCATTTTAATCTAGATTAATTCCAAAATTAATCTAGATTAAAAAATTAATCTATGCCCACCTCTAATATATATATATATATATATATATATATATATATCATAACATTAAACAGGAAATGTTATATGAATTTTATTTTTGTTTTAATGTACAGTATTTTTACAATTTTTATCATTATTATTGTTGTTGTTGTTGTGCATTAAAAACTTTAAGGGATAGTTCACCCAAAATGAAAATTATGTCATTAATTACTTGCCCTCATGTCGTTCCAAAGACCTAAGGCCTTCACTCATCTCTGGAACACAAATTAAGATAATTTTGATGAAATCCAAGAGCTGTCTGACCCTGCATAGACAGCAATGTAACTGACAAATTCAAGGCCCAGTAAGGTAGTAAGGAGTTTGTTAAAATAGTCCATGTTACATTAGTGGGTCAACTTTAATTTTATGAAGCTCCAAGAATCGTTTTTTTGCACAAAGAAAACAAAAATAATGATTTTATTCAACAATTTCCTCTCTTCCATGTCGGTTTTTGTTACACATTCACAGGAGTACCACAAGGCATTCAAACCCAGAATTTTTGGATGAAATATCCCTTGAACCATAAAGCTGGGATTCATTTTAATGTCCTTCAATTTTGTTCTGTACCCATGCTGATGCCAACACGTTTTGTGTTAGCATTTTCTCAGAGAGAGAACACAGCTTGTGTTATTACTGTATGAATAATAGCAGTTTTATTTCAACACTTGAAAGTATGTTTATCGATCACCAACACTTGGTAGGTGAGTGGAACCATAGCATTCATGTTAAAGGCAATTCAATTCTCCCCATTTTTGCCTACATTTAACACCAAATGGGATTCATTGCATCAGGTAATGAAATCATCTAAATTAGATAGTCTGTGCTGACTCTTTAATTGTCTCAGCAGGATAAGCAAGGCCACATCATTGGTGAATTTAATTGTACCGAGTCTCATTAGTCTCTGCTACATTTAGCACTGGGGATGTGAGGCTTTATGAAGAGCCAGCAAACATGCAGAGTTTCACTTCACTCTACCCTTGAGATCGATTTGTCATGGAGAAGATCAACTTCATCTGACTCATTTACCAATGAAACAGATGTGAAGTTTCCCCACAAGCCGAGTTTTATTTATGAAGTGTTTTAACAAAGTCATTTTATTTTCTCTCAATAGATTTTGTGTACAGGGTCATAGTATGTATAACTCTCTTCAGACATTTAACTATAAATTTAATTGGTCACACTTTATATTAAGTGGCCTTAACTACTATGTACTTGCATCAAAAATAAGTGCATGCACTTATTCTGGTCTTATTGCATTGCAAAACACTTGTGCTGCTATTGAGGTAGGATACGGGTAAGGTTAGGGACAGGTTTGGTGGTATGGGTAGGTTTAAGGGTGGGTTAAGGAGTAAGGGATGGACCAACAGTGTAATTATAAATGTAATTAAATAAATGAATTTCAAGTGTAATTACATATAGGTATTTAAAAAAATATAAGTACAATGTAAAACATGTATGTACACAATACGTGCATTGTACCAAATTATTAATTTAATGTAAGTACACAGTAGTTAAGGCCACCTAATATAAAGTGGGACCATTGCATTATAGCGTATATTACAGTGCTTTAACTTTTCAGAAATATGAGAAGATTTCTTTCATAATGAAGGAAGAACATGCATCTGAAAGCATTTAAATATCCTTCACAAAAGTCTAAATAACCCTCACACCATCAAGATCTGGACTGAATCATCTGTACCCCTGGGGAAGTCGAATCATCCACACATTTTATATTTAAACATTTTGATTTTAGCACAGATAATAGGATTACATGAAGATATCTGGAAAAACTAGCTTTGATTTCAAAGTCCTGACAAGCTGCATTTCCAATATCTGCCTTTAAAATGTCCTCTGTCCTCACTCTGAACTGACTCTCTGCTTTCTTAATACCATCCTCACCTCACAGAGCTGACAATGAGAGATCAACAAAAAAATACGTCTCTTTTTTACACATTCAACAATATTTTAAACTGGTTTACTGAATCTGCAGTACATCTCATTTGCAGTCATTTGCAAAATGTAGGTTTCAATTCAATCTATATTCAACATGCATTAAATATAGTCCACAACCAAAAAAAATAAACCTAAAAATAGTAAAACATGAATATAGTATATTATTACTGACAAGTATTTATGGTAAACTAAAATGTACTTTATTTATTTACTAATTTATTTTAGAAACTTGTATATCATTAATTTAAATATTTATAATTACATATTTGTAATGATGAATCCATATTTATAATACACACAACACAGCACAGTAAAATTGGTAATAAGCTAATGAGTTCTGGTTGAATATTGCATATTTCACAAGCAAATTATTGTTTGTTTAAAGATTTGATTGATGCAAAAAAGTAAAGAAAATATTAAATATGCAAATGTATAAACGATTGGAAATTGTTCCTCTATTTACTTGAGTATACACTAACGTAACAGTCATGGTCTAAATGCACATAAACAGTGAAGTTCACACACAAAGATGCACACATGTATGCAAATTTGTCATGCGTATCTGTGTCGTGTCTCTTCTGTTCATGATGAAGTTCATCCATCCGCTCAGATCCTCTGGTGAAGCAGAATGCACACAAATCATCCCATTTAGCCCATTTCAAACATATGGATAGACAGTACTACTGTCCAGAGCTGGTGGAGAGAGACAGACTGAGCGTAAAAGAAAAGGGTAATCCGAGTGCCTGGATGGAGAGACAACAAAAGGCAAAGCTGAGACCAAAATATATAACACTGTATGCAATATGTAGAAAGAAGAGAGAGAAATACTCTAATAGCCGGGCACAGAGAACCACAGTATGGATCTACAGCCTGTAGCTGCTTTATTTTAATTGGCCCCTAGTATCATCAAGTCCCCTGGTAACAAGTCCTTATGATTCTACTGTCCACAAACACATACACATACAGAACATAATATGTGCACTAATGTACAACAGTCCGAAACGACTAGTAAAATTGACACATAAAACAGATTATGATAAACACACACATATACATATATATATATATATATATATATATATATATATATATATATATATATATATATATATATATATATATATATGTGTGTGTGTGTGTGTGTGTTTTATTTATCCCATCATTTCTAAAGTGTATACATATATATATATATATATATACATATATATTATTCAGGACAGTATTAAATAAATAATAATGCACAATTGTCATGATCCTCTTATGTTGTTAAAATTATTAACATTTTTCATATTCTGCAAGGGTTATGTAATAATCATATGACCACAACTGTATATACATACAAAATTCTATACCAATTTATTAAAATATACAAAATAATTCAACCAATTTCTGATTGTAAAACATTTTTTTACAAATGTAAACTTTTCTGAAGAGTCAGAGTTTTTTTAAACATTGCATTTATAACAGTTTAGTAGAATATTAAAAGTGATAAAATCAATAGCTGTCCCAATTTAGAGGCTGTATCCTTCATTGGGACAGTCTGGCCTATAGATTGCTGACGCCAAGCAACTGCGACAGATGCCGTTGATGAGCAGCAGTAACATTTGAACTGGACTTTTTTTAAAGTTATATTTCAGGTCTGAAAAACAAAACAGGGATCATAACCTATCAAAATATGTTCATCTTGGCCAAATAAACTATGTGTAAAATTGCATTTTATTTAAAGCAGCAGTCTGTAACATTTTTGGTTAAAATTGATCCAAAATCAATATTTGAGCAAGTACATAACCAGCCAGTGTTCAAAACTACCGCCTTACTTCAGCCTGATTCACAACAGTTTGCTTATAATAATGTTTTCTAATTTGAGTGGTACGGGTAGGTTTTCGCAGCATGGCACTGCGTCATTACGTCATATCTGTAAACATAAAGTAGTTGTCCCGGGCTACTAGGCTATTGCATGTGAGGATACTGCAGATGGAGGATCGTTATTTCTCAATGTAGCTAGAATAATTAAATGTATCCTTTTGATGGTGGATTGTGATCCAGAAAGGATTATGTTTTTATGAAATGCATGTGAATGAAGTTAAATTATATTTCAGTTTTAAATGTGCTTCTGATTACAGATAGCCTGGGATTACACCATATTTGTATTTTAAATAAAACTGAAGGGAGCATAATTAGCTTTTTGGGTTAAAATCATTTCTTAATATGAAATTTGAATGGTATAACAGTTACATATTAGACTGTACAGAAATTGAAATCTACATGCTAGTACACACTATACTCAGTCACGCAGTGCTGATGTTGTTAACATGAATAATTTGAGAATAAAATATTTAAATAATAATAAGCAAAAGGTTGTGGGTTGAATTCCCAGGGAAAACACGTACTGAAAAAAATAAATAAAAAATAAACATGTATAGCCTGAATAGGCTTGGATAAAAGCATCTGCTAAATGCATAAAATGTAAATGAATGCAGCCTTCGAAGGATGCAGTCTCTGAATTGGGACACAGCTAATGTAAAATGTAATATATTTAAGGATTTTTTTTGTAATACAGCTATCGTAATTATTATGTTTTTAAGACATTTATTTCTTTGATAGGGTACGCAATTGTTAAAACACAGAGACACTGGTTTCCATTTTTTTTTGTGGGGACTCTCCATAGGTGTAATGTTTTCTATACTGTACAAACTGTATTTTCTATCGCCCTACTACAGCAACCCTACACCTGAACTTAGCCCTCACAGGAAACGTTCTTCTATTTCAGATTTTCAATGCACTACATCATTCCGTGTGATTTATAATCTCGTGGGACCAAACAATTTCCCCACAAGGTCAACATTTACTGGTATTGGTATACTTTTGTGGATATTTGGTCCCCATAACGTGATGAATGCCAGGTACACACATGCGTTTAGAAAGTTTTTCCTTCTCAAATTAGCTTGAGCTGATAAACACACATAGATTTTGTCTATGTATGTGCTAAAGTTGCAAAACAAGTCAAAAGAGCTCTCACAAGAGCTATAGAGAAGAAATTATTACATTAGAAAGTCTATGGCTACATTAAGATTTTCAAAACACTAAAAGTTCCCAGAGATGCAGCTGGTAGCCTTATTCAGAAGTTTAAAATGTGTAGTTGCGGAAAACTATTAATTGAAGAATTGAAGAAAAAGCACAATATCATGAAGAGGAATAAAATGGTTGATCAGAGAAATAATACATGAAATACATGCAATTTCATATAAAATATTAGTAAATAGTAAAAAAATAACACCTATATATATATATATATATATATATATATATATATATACACTCACATATATATATATTTATTATTTTACATTAAATGTTGTTTTACATGTATTTCATGTATTTTGTTCATGGCTGCAGAATGTCTTGCAGGTCAAGGGGGTACATACATACATAATATGTGATCAGAGAGTGAGAGATAAAGCAAGGATATCTCTACTCTATTTTTTTACAGGCACTTTAATTGCTTTTGTATTGCACAGATGGGACTATTTAATTTTTCCTGCACGCAGTACAGATGATGCATCTCTGCGAGGCTTATCAGTGTCTCAGATGCCCACATGCCAAGCCATCTCTAATCAAAATACATGCAGAAAATAATTACCAAGGTGGAGACTATCAGTTTTGCTCCTAATAATTAGGCAGGGTTCAGAAAGGTTTATGACTCATTGATGATTACGGTTTCCTGTGTCCTCCATGTCAGAAAGGATGAGACAGAGATAAAGAGCGAGAAAGAGATAACGCTTTATTTATAGAATACTCTAGAGGCTTCATGTATATAAATTACCCAGATTTTATGTGACATGGGACTTCATGATTAGCTATTATTAGTCCGCCCACAGATCATTTATGAATAATAAGTGTGTGCGCTCCCAGCATAGAGACAGATCATTGTTTGTAATAGAGATACATTGTGATTGGAATTTGCACATTATAACTTTGAGTGAAACGGCTGAAGAATTATCTTTTAAATTCATGCTGGTAAAGCAGTGACCCTTATAATGTCCAGTGCCAACAAAAACACATCTGTAAGTGTCAGTAACCCAGTGAACTTGTTGTTGTTAAGTTTACACCCTCGTTCAAATGCTGCCGAGCACATATTCCTGTCATATTAGATGCATAAATGTATACTTTGCTGGACTAATGATGAATGTTACATTGACAGTAAAGTATGTGCATTTATTTTGTATTCATTTATTTATGTATTTTTTATATAAATGTAAGATAAATGCAAGTATAGGAATCAATTTTGTAAAATAACTAAATAAAGAAGAGGGATGTGCCTTTATAGCTTGCACCTCGAATACTTTGCCCACAACAAACAAAGCCTCTGTTTGTATTTGAGTAACACCTCTATCGCACTCCCAATCACATGACATCGCAGTTCTATTCAGTTTAGTATTTACATGTGTTTTAAAGCCTTGTCATTTTAGATTTCTGATATACAGCTTTTTGAGCAGACAGACATGAAGCACATGCATAGAATGCCAGTTGTCACATGGCACATGTCAAGTAAGTACTAAGCTTAGTTCTCTTTCCTGTCAACTGTCAAATACGTGCAAAGATATGTTAAAAAACACACAACGTTTACATAAACACAGTCAGTTATGTCAGTGAAGGTAAACAGTATATTAGATCTGTGAAAAAGTGTATCTTGAACATGGCAACAACACACTACTAACACAACTCAACCAGACCTTGACCCCTCTTATTTTTTTGGGGCAGGAATTATTTAAAGGAGGAATACTGTTACATGTACCTTACTGGAATATACATCATAATTATAAATTATAGAGATGTAGAGAATAATTATTTGTGCTTCTTAACTTTGCAGTTCTTTTTAATGTACATACAGCAACATAACGTATTAAAAAAAAAAAAAAATGTAAACAAAGGCCTAATAGTTCTAAAAGGTAAATAATCTCAGTTAATAGAGACTAATATAGAGTGTGATTTATATTCTGCATTCAGATTTGTCTTGTATGTGGGGAAACACTAAATGATGTGGCATCCATTTCGGATTGCGCTTAAACTTATGGGAAGTGATGGGACTGGGAGTGATATTTATCTCCTTTAAATCTGGCCTGTTTGTCATGGAACAAGCACCACAACTTAATTATAAAACAACAAGGTCACAAAACTAAAGTTTAAACACACTTTCAGGCTCAGTTTACCCTAAAGGCCTTGTGTTTGTATGTGTGCGTGGTGTGTTTGCTTAGAGAAATACTGATCAGCTGCCATATTAACTTTAATCAGGTCACACTGTAATAGAATGCTGCACTCCTCGCTGTAGGAAGCAGGCTTAATTAAGTCGAATCTGTTTTTCATGACGTTCCCGTAAGTGATTTAGCCGCATATACACTCACCAGGCCACATTAGTTAAGGTTATTTTATTTGTGTCTGTTCTTCCCAGGTTTAGCGCAATTGTTGTTTTTTATAAGCGTGTTTTGTAAAAGAATATATATATATATATAATAATCTCTCCCTTTTTCTGCTTTTGTTTAATATATTTGTGGCAATAATGTATTTCATAGTGTGACGTTGGATTTGGACACTTTGTTTTTGTTATATGGTTTCTCTCACACACACACACACACACACACACACACACACACACACACACACACACACACACACACACACACACACACACACACACAACAATATATGCGTGACACCATGGGCATTCTTTCTATGGACTGCTAAATAATGGATAATAGAAAGCAGAAAACGTATTGGTTAGCAGATCACAACCAATAAACAAAATGACAGAATACATAGTACACACAGTCTATACATGTGTGCATTGCTATACAAAGAACAACAGATGTGAATAGAAAGTCCCCCAAAGACTAAATATACAAGGCTTTATATGTGTTTGTGTGTGTGAGAGAGATAAGGACAATTCATCTTCACACATATGTGACTCTGTGCCAAAATAAAACACACATTCCTCTCTGAAAATCATCCCAAGAATGAAACAAAGAATTATGGCACATCATAATCCATCTCTCTCTCTCTCTTTCTCTTTTCTTATTCTCTGAGTTTGAGTGTAGTACAGAACGCAGAGTGACATGTACAAAGGAGAGGCAATTCCACAGACTTTTTCCCTTTTTCCCCTCTCTCTCATCTTTTGAGAAGACAGCCCTATTCTTTTTTCCTCTGAAAGCATTCATCTCTTTCTGGTCAGGACAGTGCATCTGTCATATGAGCCCTTGGGCTCTAAGAATGCGTGAGGGGTCAAATATCTAAACTCCCACAAATCTCTAAATGCCGGGCTGAAAGAGGCCAGGGATGAGATTTTCCCTTTGCTTCTCTTCACTCTTTTCTTTCCCCTGCATCATGGCATATTTTCTTGAGCAATGCCTGTTCAATTTCTCATTATTTATTTTCATCATTTGTCTGTTTCAGGTGATAATGAATCCCTTTCTACCAAAATGGGCCAGTCTATGAAACGGGTGCCTTTTTCCAATTATACGATTTTAAAGCAAATTTCTGTATGATTTTAAACATTATTTTAGATAAATAATAATCTAAATTCATACATATATTTAATAAATGTTAGAATATATTTATGCCTTCAGCAAGGTAATATAGGGTTGAGGGTGAGAGGGTTGACAGCTTAATTTGACTTTACAAGCTTTGTGCTCAAGGTTGAGGAACTGCTATCTATCTATCTATCTATCTATCTATCTATCTATCTATCTATCTATCTATCTATCTATCTATCTATCTATATCATCTATCTATCTGTCTGTCTGTCTGTCTGTCTGTCTGTCTGTCTGTCCTATAGAAAGATAATATAAAGTCAAATTGATTTTTTTTCTTACGGTATTTCCATCAACATATTTATATTTGCTTATATTTTCTTATATTAGCTATTCTTTATACAAATGAGAAAATTATTAGCCATTTATTTTCACTCTCTCTGTCCTTTTCACTCTCTTACAGTTTTTCTCAGTCACTTTGGTGCATTTCTCACATCACTATTAACATTTGCACAACATTTAGTTCAACCTCCACAACATTTAGTCATTTGTGCACATCATAGTAGCAGTTTCTCATTCCTTCCAACTAATTGCAAATGCTTTTGGACATGCATCAATTGCTTTCATACAACTCTCTGCTGTTTTATAACATTATCATTTGCTTATGTCATGTCAGTCAAAATTAACTAAACTTGTGAATGCTGAATAGTCATTCCATATAAAACTAATAGTCCTCATTTCATTACTTGAGTCATTACATACAAAAATGTTGAACTAGTTGTCAAAATCTGTCAAGCAAATTTTATAAAAAATTGTAAATCTTTTTTTTTCCTGAAAATGTCTCCTAAATTGAACAATTTATCTCAGGTGAACCTCAGCTTTTATGTTTGTTGTAAATAAGGGTGTATTTATTCTTTAGCACAATGCTGTGAACAAATTAGAATTGCAAAGAGCATATGCAGTAAAAATGTGAAACATACATATTCAGTGTCTTGTACTCAGATACCTCACTAAATACAGTAATGTCTAACGTTACTGTAGTTTTCAAATGGCTGTGCAAATAGTATATAGTGCTGTCTTGAGCATTTTCAGGAAGTGTCACCAAAATCGGACTTTTTTTGCATTGGAAAACATTTACAGAGTAAACTGTCTTAATGAAAACATGACAAAGCCATTTGACTATCTTGTTCATAAACAGTGGTGTCAGGACTTTTCATCTTGATGACACTGACACTTTCATTGACATGAGTACTTGCTTTTGAGGAATGAGCTATCCATTTTGAGCAAGTGACATGCTTTTGCAGGTTATCAACTAGGTTTTGCAGTTTGTACTAATTGTTTTGAGAAATGCATTAACTGTTGTGCAAATGTAAATAGTGATGTGAGAAATGCACCAAAGCGACTGAGAAAAACTGTAATTTCCCCATATGTCTTTCTAGTCATAAAGACCCTCTCGAAAAACACTGGTCCATTAAGACACATTTGGAGATTAATCTTCTAAAGAATGAACATAAGACAGCTTGGATGAGCTTTTTGTCTTTGGATCATGTGTAAATCCATTTTGTAAAGACATGAGCCCCCCAAAAAATCCTTCACTGCTCAGCGAGAAGAAGTGCAACCAGACAACCCAGATTAATAAAAAGTCTTAAAGAGATTATACAAACAATCTAATTGCCTGTCTCTCAATTAACTAACATATGCTGGACTGTGATCTAATAGTGTCAATTTTATAAGATACACACATATGCGCACATTGCATATGCTCATGGACTCACACGCACAGCCTGTCAGCCCAATAGTCCAAGCTCAATTGCTGTGTGCTGTAGGCAACCTGTGAGAGTCAGAGGAGAGGACAACAAAGGTTATTATTGGCAGTCTGTTCTAAGCCAATGCCTCTTTGCTATAGTGCACATATCAGTGTGGAATATACTTGCTCATCAAAATTGGAGAGCTGAAAACAACTGGTGTGCCCCTTTGTTCTTCCATCGGGACATTTGTTTGAGGATTCTTACTATAAATGTGTATCTTACTATAAATGAGAGTGCAAGGAAAATAAGTATGAGTAACTTGTGAACAAGTTTTGGGTGAGGGTTAATTTGTAACCTTTTTTAAGCAGCAACTGAAAGTTTTCTTGGGAATCTAATTGGAAGATCACATAGATTTGAATCTGTTTTTTATCTGTTTGTTGCTAATCAGTTACAAAGCATTAGTATAGAATACCCTCTAACTTTCTTCTCTTCGTACTAAAGCATAAATGACACACTATGCAACTTTCTACCTCAAGGCTTATTCATGAAAGAGATTTATTGATAAATATAGCAAACTCCTAATTAAACTATGCAATATAAGTTGAAGCTCATATACATACTACTGGGAAATACAAATTATACCAAAGGCATTGTAAACTGATGACAAGAGCGTATAGTCTATCACACAACAAATCCATAAACCAAACATTTATTAATAATGTCATGATACGAGTTCAGCGGTTGGATTCTGGAAGAAAAAAATAATGTTTTCTCCAGGGGAATTTATTTTTTAAAGATAACTTAACCACTTGTAAAGACAGACCTGCTGAAGTCATGAAGTCATTACTCTGTACTCTGTATAATTTCAACTTATTTATTTTACTTATGATTCTGCAAACAAATCTCCACCAATCAGAAAGTTAAAACAAGCTAATTGTTCTTTGGTGCCCATCCACAACTTGTACATGGTATTTATCCATTGTAATAATGTAATTAATCCATTAACAGCACTTCAAGTACACAGTCTTATACCTTTGTCTGTTTCTGTATTTTTAAATGCTTTCTTGTTTCAATTTAGAGTTTATAATGTTGTGATTCACCTCACAGCTGGTTCGGTTAATGCCTTTAACAAATACCTTTTAAAAATTCCAATGAAAATGAATGAGAAAATACTTCCGGAACCAAGGCCACTGAAAAACTGGATGAGCACAGTTGCACTTTATTAGAATGGCTAATTTGGTTGATGGTAGAGTATTCCGAGAATTATGGGTAACACTTTATTTGAAGGTGTCCATAATAAAGAGTAATTACCTAGTTAAGTACTTAGTAGTAGCCATTGTACTTAAATGAAACATAAAAGTACTTACCATATAACTAAGTTATGGAACAGCTTGTACTTACATTTTGTAATTATGTAGATGTTATAGGCAGCTACTTTTACACATATGTAAAAGGCAGAGTATGTTACACAGCTACTTATGTAACCAAAATATTGTTACATATGACATATAAATATTGTTGACAACTTTATACAACACAATTATAAATATAAGTACACAGACATAGGCTACTTAATATAAAGTGTATCAAGACTGTACTTAAGTGTACTTAATGTGTATCTATACTTTACACCTTTTCCAGCTGCACCTTAGTTTGATTTAACCCACTAGTAGACAGCATACATACATACATGTAATACCTTTATAATTACATTACAATTACATAATATCACACAGGCTGTGTAACGGACTCGGCTTGCATTAATTACAAACTTAATTACAAACTGTAAGTACACGCTGTTCCATAACTTACTTACATGAAAGTCAATGTACTTGGTAAGTACATTGACTTTCATGTAAGTACAACGGCTAAGTACTTAATTAGGTAATGACTCTGTATAATGACAACTTAAAATAAAGTGTTACAGAATTATGTTAATAAAATATTTTGTTACACTTTATTTTGATAGTTGACTTGCAACGAGTTGCAAAGTTACTAACTGTTAGTAGAATGTCTAAAGTGGACTATCAAAATAAAGTGTTACCAAATATTTTGACAGATGTACATTGACAAGATATTACAGGGAAGCAAATGGTCACTCTTAACAAAACCTCTGTAAATGCTGAGTATATTTACCTGAGTGAGCAATGATATTGTTCGATAAGAATATGGCAGTGAAAGGGCCATGCAGGGATGTTTATTTTGAAGTAAGGTGATGTCTTTGAGGTTTTGTGGTAGTGAGTTTTGACAGTGATTGTAGTGATTTGTCAGTAAAGTGGTTCAAAATAGTGAATGTTATTTCCCAGGGAAGTAGGCAGGGTGGTTTGGGGAAGACAGGTGGCCTGGTCTAGAAACTATCGACTTGAAATGAAGAACATTTCAGTCATTAGATACGTTTTGTGCTTGTTACTTGCAGTGTGGGTGAATCAACTTTGAAACTTGTCAAGTTACAAGATGCTCATAATTTAAGTGCATTAAACAACTGTTACACTAGTCTAAAACACAACAACTCTTTTTAAACACAGGCTGATGATATAATTTACAATTTAATTAGAGTCATTTTCTGGCAGAGAAACAATGAGGGTGTATTAATGAATGAACAAATCTCGATTAGGGTGACAGAATTAAAATTTAAGAAACATTTATGCTAAATACCACATCGACTAAAATACACTCATTAATTGGCAGTATTTTTGTATGTAATTATTATTAAGTGATTTTGAAATGCAAATATCTTAATCATGTCATAAGAAATATGGTTTTCATTAAATTGAAATGCTCCATTTAAAATTCCACATTATAATTGCTCAATCAATGAAGCCTAATATTTGATCAAAATATCAAAACTGGGAAAGACTCAGGGCATATTATCCACTGGGATAAGCATCATTCCATCACTGATACGAAAGATGGCACATGAACGTGTGTTATATCTGAAAATTGTATTTCAGCTCAACATACGTATTGTCACACCCCTCTGCCAAGCTGTTATTTTGAGAAGTACAGCAGCTGAAATTGGCTCAGAATTACTATCACAGGCCTGGACTAGAGGAACATAAAAGGAGGTGTAATTGCCATGTTTAAGGGCCGAAGGAAGCACGGGCATCACACGTAGAAAGCTCTGCCTATCACCGGTCCAGAGAGAGAGAGAGTGGCACCACACTGATGGAATCCACAATCGCCCGATTTGAATGACAGCTGCAGTAGTTCCTAAATAGAATGATGGTGCATTGTGAGAGAGACGGAGGAAAGGTCTGAAATGAGATGCATGTGTGTGCATGTCTCATTTTTTTCTCATCCCACCAAAAGTGTATTAGAATAAATAAGACCCAGTTCTCAGACAGGTGGGCTTGCTGTTGTTGGTGCTTTTTTTTATCCCAGCAGAGGCAAAATCCTTGATAATTGGTCATAAGGGGGGGATTGACCTTTGCTAAGGCAAATGACTTTGCGGGTCCCTATGAAACTCAACACAATGTCCAACACCATCTGCCATGTTTATCTGTGTGTGCGTATCACTGCTTGTGTGTGTACATCTGTGTGTGTTTGTATATTTTTTTGTCGTGAGCGAACACTCTGCAAATTAAGGGCAGTACACAAGTCAGCAGTTCTCTTTCCTGCTAGAATAACCCCAAAGCCCAAAGCATCACGAAGTGAGTGCTGCAAGTTGCAGTTATTGTTGTGTTTATATCATGGGCTTCGGAAAGCATTTTAAATAAGTTGAGGCGAGAATGACGACAATAATTAATAACATAAATACTCAATAAAAGTCTTACTCTTGTAGTTGTGACTATAGTAAACGCCTCCGGTTACTATCGTAACCTCGGTTCCCTGAGAGCGGGAACAAGACATCACGGAGAAATTCTCCTTTATGGGAACTCCTTCCCTCCGACCTTTCCTGAAGTCCTATTGGCTCACGCTAGTCCAAATGACTGGCCAATTGTCGCGAAGCATGCAAATAATGATGAGCATACTGCAGAACGCCGCTCTGAGGCGGGGGGCAACATGCTATAACAGTGGGTTTTTCCATGCGGCATCTGCGGTGACATGAGAACCCTTAGCTCCCGTATCTGCCCTCGGCTCTCCGCACCGCCATGGAAGGGGGACGTGAGAAGCCGGGCTGATGTCCTGTCCTGCAGGTTCGACGGCTGAGAGGAATGCGGACATAGTCGGCATAAGCTCATCACCAAAGTCCTTAAGGTCCACCACTGATCGAGGGCAGACAAACTCATCCTAAAGAAAAAGCCATACTCACCTGAACGCTGCAGAGGAGCGGCCATCCAGGCATGCCCTCGTATGAGCGATCCTCAACTGTGAGCTGTAATAGTTTAAACCATAATCTAGGTTGTTCAGCAAGTGAAGGAAAATATTCTGACGTAATTGTTACGGGCTCCACATTTATACTGCCTCGAGCTCATCATTATTTGAATGCTTCGCAACAATTGAGCCAATAGGACTTCAGTAAAGGTTGGAGGGAAGGAGTTCACTTCCCATTACGGAGAATTTCTCCGTGATGTCTCTTGAAAGCTCGATAAGGGAACAGTAGCTGGGAGTTACCATATTTGACATCGGCAGGCAGTGAATGAATACATGAGTAAATAGTATTAGATGTCATAAAATTGTTTCACTGAATGTTCACTGAATAATTGCAGTATGTTAAAAAATTCAGAATATTTAAATGATTCAGAAGAACAATACAGTTTCACTATATGTTCCTCTATTGCTATATATATCACATGTTTGTTTCTGTGAATTGTGGGGACTTTCTGCAGACTTTCCATAAATAAGCACGTGTGTGTGTGTGTGTGTGTGTGTGTGTGTGTGTGTGTGTGTGTGTGTGTGTGCGTGTGTGTTAAATAGTTAACTTGATGTTTTAAATTTATTGGATCACCAGCCATCAAAGCTCTGTAAAGATTGGTCATAGACAGAGATTTACTTTACATTTCAAGCTGATTACACATTAAAACTCCCACAAATCATGTTTTCAGGCCATTTTAAGTCTCATTTTGATGTTACAAAGTAGTTATATCTACGTGTTTAAGTTGTTTACTTGCTTTTTTAATTAGTTTTCCCATTAAAAACATTATACTGTTAATTTCAGACTGATTCACGAATGTGAGTCAGCACAAGAGGTGGGATTTGCATGAACCAATAACAGCCGATCATAAGCAGTCATATCCAATAATATCGCAATGGAGGCATTGCCTCCTCTCACATGACTTTTTCCCATTCATTCTAAATTACCCCCATTAAACCCACTGCATGCTCTTGGGGGTCTGTTAAAACTCAAAGGGCTCAGGGGAGGCAAGAGAGATGTGAAATCCCACTGTAACTTTACCTTCTGGTTTCACTTTTAGAACGTTTCTTTCGGAAAATGAATCATTTATATTATAATTTATATAATTGTATCATGTATTATCATTATGATATTATACTATATTATAATTTATACAGTCTAATGTTATATTTGATAATTTATAATATTTGGATTGTTTTATTTTTGTACTTTTTTTCTCTTCCAATATTTTTAGGAGGCACTTTCTTCCTTGCCTCCTCGGAAGAAATCCCCCCGATATAAACTGATTGTTCTGATTTCTTTCCTATAATTATTGTAATCATGTATATATATATAAAAAATACAAAATATATAATATATATATATATATATATATATATATATATATATATATTATGATGATGATAAATTATTATAAAACAGAAAACCATTATTTTAAGTTGTAATAATATTTGACTATATGTTTAGTTGTTAGATAAATGTAGCCTTAATGAGCATGGTATATATAATTACTTTATCTTCACGTTTTTTTCTCCCCACTTCCTTCATGCCTCTTACACCCAGAAATTTCCAAGTCTCATTTCTCTTTCCTGTATTTATTAGTGTGAGTTATTAAGTCCTTGTCCACTGCCATATGGGGAGAAAATGGGGGCTCTGCTTCCGTTTTGGTCCTTTACGGCTCTGTGGAGCACAGCTCTCTTAATCAGGGGCCTCATCACTGTTCCTGGTTCTGCCGCACGTTCGGGCCATTAAAGCCACAGGCTGATTACTGAGAGAATGTGTCGCTGACATCCAGAGCTCAGTCTGTCACTACGGCTGATTGGAATTTTCTGCCAGGATGAAATAAAGTAAGTGTTCCAAATGACCAAATCGCTCAGAAATCATCAAGGTAATCTCCAATAAGTGTGATTTAATAGTAAAAAAACAGCTGGTAGGTTTTTGTGTGGAGCTGAGCGAGACTGAAACAAAGATATATATATATATTTGGAATCAAACTGCAGAGATCTCTCATACTAGGAGAAAAAAATATTCAAACAGGGATTGGTCGATGGTCACCAAGGGAGACCAGGGATGCTATCTGAGTGCAAATAGCTGTGAGCCTAGCAGACCGACGTCAGGTTGACTTCTGCAGCATTGCATCACCTGTGAATCACAACAGTAATGGTGCCACCTGCTTTTTATCATAGCGCAAGCTCATTGTGGTAGCCTGGACAGGAGTCTTCAAGACCCATAGAGCAGCATGCCAAGCGTAAATTAAAATATCAGCCTCAAACAGAGGGAGCCAAGTGACAGGATTATGGTGGAAATGGCCATCCTCAAGCGAGAGAGATGAACAATAAAAAAGAAAATGAACTAAATTATCTTCTTCCGAGTCCTTAGAAATGGTTCAAAATGATTTAGCAAACAATCAAACTGAAGTCTGCAGAACATAAGGCTCAGAAAGACATATTATAAAGAATACATGTTGAATCAGATAATTATGAATACAAGTTGGTGATAGAGTATGTTTATTTTACAACAAATAGTTCACCGATTCACCAACATATTGGCTGATTATGTCCTGTCAATTTAAAAGGTGTCAAAAATCATTCTAATAATCTGATGCTTCATATATATATCAGTCCTATTTATCTGTCTTAGTTATTTCAAGTTTAATGTAAAAATTGCAGTAATAAATAAATAATTAAATTAATTAATCGTTGTGAATATAATGTATTTGATGTACAAACCCGATTCCAAAAAAAGTTGGGACACTATACAAATTGTGAATAAAAACAGAATGCAATGATGTGGAAGTTTCAAATTTCAATATTTTATTCAGAATACAACATAGATGACATATCACATGTTTAAACTGAGAAAATGTATAATTTTAAGGGAAAAATAAGTTGATTTTAAATTTCATGGCATCAACACCTCAAAAAAGTTGGGACAAGGCCATGTTTACCACTGTGTGGCATCCCCTCTTCTTTTTATAACAGTCTGCAAACGTCTGGGGACTGAGGAGACAAGTTGCTCAAGTTTAGGAATAGGAATGTTGTCCCATTCTTGTCTAATACAGGCTTCTAGTTGCTCAACTGTCTTAGGTCTTCTTTGTAGCATCTTCCTCTTTATGATGCGCCAAATGTTTTCTATGGGTGGAAGATCTGGACTGCAGGCTGGCCATTTCAGTACCCGGATCCTTCTTCTACGCAGCCATGATGTTGTAATTGATGCAGTATGTGGTCTGGCATTGTCATGTTGGAAAATGCAAGGTCTTCCCTGAAAGAGACGACGTCTGGATGGGAGCATATGTTGTTCTAGAACTTGGATATACCTTTCAGCATTGATGGTGCCTTTCCAGATGTGTAAGCTGCCCATGCCACACGCACTCATGCAGCCCCATACCATCAGAGATGCAGGCTTCTGAACTGAGCGCTGATAACAACTTGGGTTGTCCTTGTCCTCTTTAGTCCGGATGACATGGCGTCCCAGTTTTCCAAAAAGAACTTCAAATTTTGATTCGTCTGACCACAGAACAGTTTTCCACTCTGCCACAGTCCATTTTAAATGAGCCTTGGCCCAGAGAAAACGCCTGCGCTTCTGGATCATGTTTAGATATGGCTTCTTTTTTGACCTATAGAGTTTTAGCCAGCAACGGCGAATGGCACGATGGATTGTGTTCACCGACAATGTTTTCTGGAAGTATTCCTGAGCCCATGTTGTGATTTCCATTACAGTAGCATTCCTGTATGTGATGCAGTGCCGTCCAAGGGCCCGAAGATCACGGGCATCCAGTATGGTTTTCCGGCCTTGACCCTTACGCACAGAGATTGTTCCAGATTCTCTGAATCTTTGGATGATATTATGCACTGTAGATGATGATAACTTCAAACTCTTTGCAATTTTCCTCTGAGAAACTCCTTTCAGATATTGCTCCACTATTTTTCGCCGCAGTATTGGGGGAATTGGTGATCCTCTTCCCATCTTGACTTCTGAGAGACACTGCCACTCTGAGAGGCTCTTTTTATACCAAATCCTGTTGCCAATTGACCTAATAAGTTGCAAATTGGTCCTCCAGCTGTTCCTTATATGTACATTTAACTTTTCCGGCCTCTTATTGCTACTTGTCCCAACTTTTTTGGAATGTGTAGCTCTCATGAAATCCAAAATGAGCCAATATTTGGCATGACATTTCAAAATGTCTCACTTTCAACATTTGATATGTTATCTATATTCTATTGTGAATAAAATATAAGTTTATGAGATTTGTAAATTATTGTATTCCTTTTTTATTCACAATTTGTACAGTGTCCCAACTTTTTTGGAATCGGGTTTGTAAAACAAAGACAAAAATAATCCAGTATTTCTTGATAAATGCAAAGTTCCAAAGAACATTTATTTGAAATAGAAGCCTTTTTAACATTATACATCTCTTTATTGTCTCTTTCAATGTAATGCATTGTTGCTGAATAGAATACCGTACTGTATTTTAAATTGTACTGTAAATAAGAAACATGTAATAAAGAGTTTAAAAAAGTGTTTAAAAAAAAGAATTCTCTAGTAAATGAACAACGAAAGAACAGAAATCTTCTCAAGTGCATCTCTAGTAATTACGTGTTTTATATATTTTTTCAAGTGAATTTTCCACGTGATTTCTCTTCAGGTAAACTTTTTTGTTCCCTTCAAGCAAAATTTTTTAATCTTTAAATGAAATCGGCTATTTAATTTTAACATCATGTAATTTCCACTTGTGAACATTTTCAACCTGCTGGCTCAAATGGCTAGATCCTTTCCGATCACTTCCAACCCTGTGGTCTCTGACCTCATCTGAGATACTAAGTGCTTTGAACAGGGAGCTAAAAGGTTGCTCGTATGGCACAAAATGCTCCGAAATTAACATCAAAGGAGGATTATGCTCTCATTGCACTCTTGGCCTGCATCCTACATGCATTGCATATATCTTTCCCCCTCCCTCGTGCATGTCTTAGTAAGAAACACAAGACAAGAGACTATGCAAATGACCACTGACAGCAGGTATTTGATATGCTAACTGCCTTAGATAAATAGTATTAGCTTGACTAGACGCTTTCCAGCATGCATAAGACGATTCTCTAAGCAGCGAGTCTATGAAACATGGATGAGAGGCAGAGTGGATCTCTTCTGAATGCTAACTTCGTCTATGAGAACCAGAATGGAAAGCACCGGTCAAGACAAAATGCATGTAATTCAAATATCATCGCTCAAGCATTTGCCATCTCAGCATGGCTGCCCTAACACACTTTCCCCTGCATACAGATTCAAAAATTACTCTCACCTCAGACCACAACAACTACATCCGGCAAAAAATGTCTCAGTCTATCGCTTTCCCATTTCTCTCCTCTCGCCTCTCTGCTGCGTACAAGAATAAGTGAATGGCCTTTGGATCTCAATATTTATACTGTAGCCGGCTATGTTGCAAGCTAATGAAATGATGATCCCTGCTAAGGAACGCTGTCAAAGCCCTTCATCTGCCGGATGTCAGGGTGGCTTTGAAGGTTGCACGGCGAGTTAAATTACATCCAGGGGCGGGCAGCAGTCTCCTTAGCGTTTAAAAGAAATAGTGGATGCCCTTTTAGATCTTAACATGCATTGCAAATGCACAGAGAGCACATAGAGAGAGAAAGTCACTTAAAAAGTACAGTTTAAAAGGTGTATAAAATAGAAGCTGCTTTTAAGCTTTTGCAAAACAGAGATTGGCCGCTAGATCGGAAGACTGTGAAACATTTTCATATTGCTTTATTGCCCACTCAGCACTTTTCTTCATGTCTGTTAGGCAAATGGAATATACTTTTGATACATTGAGCTAAATAACGGTTAAAATAAACAACAAAAAAACAGCTGATAATTATTTTAATTTATTATAAATTAAGACATTTTAAATTAATAAATGCCAGATAATAAAATAATTATAATAAACTAAAACTAAAAGTGAATTTAGACATATTTAGACAGGTTATCCATGGTTATAATTTACAATATGAAAGAAAAGTTATTGTTTTTAAATAAAGCAAGCTAAACATATTAAAAACTGAAATTAAATATATAATAAATAAATAAATACATTTATTTCTATAACTTAAACTAAAATAATTCATAATTAAAATGAAAACTGAAAATTTGAAGATAATAATTAATTTGAAATATGAATTATATATATATATATATATATATATATATATATATATAGTATAATTGCACATAATATACAAATAACACTGATAAGATAGATTTTGATAAAAAAATATTAATTTTGAGATTTGCTAAATATTACATTTTATTATAATGTTATTGCTTATAATGTTAATTTTTGTGCGTAAAATGCTATAGTGGAAATGAGCATGCACAATTAAATAGCAAGAATTGGCAGATATATTGCCAGTATCAGCCAATACTTATAAATAGTGCTGATAGTGATACACTGTTGTGTAGCCCTAAGCTATAGAGTAACAGCTATAATGGGAAACATTATCTCTGCAAATCTGTAAAGCACCCTTTGGACCCGTTTTAAAAAAAAATGTTACATTGTGAATAGTACAATGTGGAACATTTCTGTAATTTATACAGTTATTTACTGTATATCACCCTGTATAATACTGAAAATTCCCTTTAGAGTAAATGACTGTAATACCCTTTGCATCATGGGAATTTGATGTGATGGCAGACCGTATAGAGAGAGACATGCTGTATTTTTTTTTTTTTTATTGCTGTATACTACTGTATTTGCTGTAACAGCCTTTTTGGCTCCAGTCTATTAAGGTTGTTTTATTTTCCTAATTTCTTACATTTGGATTGGCATGATTTGCCCTACACCGTGTCTACAACACTGCGACAGTATAGTCTTGGGACTAACTATACTGGATGTGTTACATCGCTTCTAATGATTGGAACATTTGTTTGTCCTTCATGTCAGAAACATCCGTATGTCAGATATCAAGAAATATGTTTTACTTTATATATTGCATCACTTTATTGTCCGCATTCCACTGTAGATAGTATAATTTATTATATATGGTCTTTTGTCGAGTCACGCAGCGCCGCCCCACTCGTGTCCAAGGAAGAAATGGATCCAGCACCGCGGGTTTTGCCTGGGGATGAACCCGCGAGAGTGGAAGAGTTCCGCAGAACAGCTGCGCTCTGTGTCGGTTTACCTTACGAAGGAATAAGACCAGCAAGCAAGGTAAAAATATATGTACGTTTGTCTGTGTGGGTGTTCTTGTCAGATTTTTGCACACCAGTTTAACCTAGTAACATTTACTCATCAATATGGCGGTTACAAACTTTGCTGTGGCAAACTGCACTGTCATTTCAAACGACTTCTGTCAGCTTATTGAAGTTACTGAATTAAAATATTTTTTAACAAGCAAAGCTTATCTTATATTAACATTAGGTTCACCAATGTGACATTTTGTTCAGATGTTAGTAGTTAATGTTGGCCAGTCGCCTATTGAGAAAATGAAATAGTATGTTATGGCAGGCAGAATTAGTTTTTTATAATGGAATTTAAGATTTACTGCATTTTTTGTATTTGTGTTTTAAAGGGAACTGCAATGAAGCGTCAAGAAAGACATGAGCAGGCCATCTACCCTGAGACTGATAATTCATGGTAAGAGAACAACTAGGTTTTGAGAGGTTTTTGTATTCTATATGAGGTTTGCCTTTTGAAAGTGTGTAATTTATTATTTTTGTTTTTCTGAGAAGACATTTCTGTCACTAACAATATGGATGGTGAGCAAATGTGGTGTCCACATTTTGGAGTAGCACCTGGGTTTTGCTGATGGCTATGCATTATTTTTTACTCATTATGTTTCTGTTGCCTAAATATTCTTTATGAGGATAAATCCAGAGGATACAACATAATGCACTGCAAAACGTCCCAAGACAGGAGAAATGGTGAAGATGCACTGTTCCAGCATTGGAAGAATGCATTTTTAAGTGTTGTACATGCAACGTTTTAAATAAAGAATTTTATATTTTGCAATTATTGTGTCTGTTTTAATTGAATGCCAGTAAGAGTAATATTGACTAATATACTCTATGTATAGTAAAAATACAATTAATTCTCTATAAAAATGATAAAATTTAATGCAAACGATATTAAATTAGATTGAATTACAGTAGTATACTGATGAATTGGATTTTTTAAAGTAATTTACTGTAAAACAGTACAGTTAGCAATTGTTAAGCAAATAGAGTTTGTTACTGTAAATCTTAATTACAGTAACTTACTAGTAACAGCGTTTCCAGTAAGTTACTGTAAAAAAAATCTTTGAAATGTCTAACAGTGTACCTTAGAGAATATGTTCTGTTACAAGTCAGGGCCTACATCTTTTTATGGAAGGACAGTTTGTTACTGTAAATCTTAATTACAGTAACTTACTGGTAACAGCGTTTCCAGTAAGTTACTGTAAAAAAACCTTTGAAATGACTAACAGTGTACCTTAGAGTATATGTTCTGTTACAATTCAGGGCCTACATCTTTTTTTTGGAAGGACTGCACTTGATGAGCTCTTCAAATGAGTTGAACAACACTTTATATTCAGTTTCAGATCAAAACTGCTCCTGTTCCAAATGTGAAGGCAGAGTTCATGACAGAAGGAATCAGACCAAACCCAAAGATCAAGTCAGGCCACAGTCCTCCCTGGTGTTGTAATTATAACTCACCACCCACTTCACTCCACTCAGTCCTCTCACTGAACTCCACATGAGCTGAGCCACTAGCCCACATCTGCCCTGCAGTGAAACATAACATCCAAACCACCACAACAGTTCAAGCACATGAGTGATCCTTTACCAACCAAACCAAGATTTAGCATCTCTGATAGGAGTGCATGCCATCTCTCACATGGCAGATGGTTACTGATCCATGGGTTTTGTCCTTTTGAATAAAAGATTGATCCTACAGTGCATGTCTATTTTTTGTAATGGAATCACTGCATGCAGAATAGCTGATGAGTGTGTTTTAGAATCAATTAGCCATTCCTCCAGTGCCATATGTATTTGACGGAACTCTCTCTCTCTCTCTCTCTCTCTCTCTCTCTCTCTCTCTCTCTCTCTCTCTCTCGCATTACTCTCGGAAATGCATTACTTAAGTGATGCTGTTTAATGATTATTCCAAATGGATACATTAAGCATGTTGAAACACTGAAGTAGCTATTTACTAAATAAATGTGTCGTCTTCATTGGTTATTTCATATATAAATGACAAGATATAAACATGAAATCTATATTGTATATATACATATATATATATACCCACATATATATATACACATATATATATATATATATATATATATATATATTATATACTAATAGATTATGCATGGACAAAAGCAGTCACACAGTATATGTTGGTTATTGCACATTGGGATGTGCAAAGCTGAACACCTCGCATATGGCAGTGGTTCAGAGATCACATACTGGAGTTGTTATGCTTAAGAAACTGTACCGAGTGTGTGAAAAGTCCGGACCCCAACTGTGTGTCCAATCAAACTGTGAAAGATGGAGCCCTTTCTGCTGTAGCATAGCCTTATTATATTTGAACACTCACTGGGAGGCCAGTGCATTCAATCTCTAGGCTCTTGTTATGCTGAGTGACTTTTATAATAGCAGATAATTCACACTTAATCAAGAAAACCTCACTCAGTAGTATAGTTATTTACACAGCTTGACTTACCATACTTCAAATTCAGCTAGCTAGCTAGATGTATATAATCAAATATATATATATATATATAATTAGATCTATACAATGTGGCTGGGTGAGTGAAAACATTGGATGTTACGTCAGATGTTTTGGGGAGGAGATTACAAGATGTTTTTCTGTCACAATATTAAAGTACAGCATGCTATTGGCATCAGTTGATATTGGATATTTCATTGTTTTCACCTATTTTAAGATTAGGTCATCAACTACCACTAATTTAAAGAAACAGCAATAGATTATGGATGCAATCCCCAATATATAAAAAGTACATACAACAATATGAAATACCTTATTATTATTATTTGTTATTTATTCCTGTGATGTCAAAGCTGAAATTTCAGCAGCCATTACCCCAGTCTTCAGTATCACATGATCTTTCAGAATTCATTCTAATATATGCTGGTTTGGTGCTCAAGAAACATTTCTTATTTAAAATAATCCTGATTATTTTAATGTGCTGCTTACATTTTAAACTGTGAAGTTCAACCTATATAGTGTAGAGTGGATATATAATTGTAGCCACTTACATTTGCCCACTAACAAAGAAAATATCAGTATATAATTTTAATGGTAGATTTATTTAAACAATGATAGACAGAATAATAACAACAACAAAAATCCAGAAAAACACATTTCAAAAAAGTTATATATAGTCAGCAATATCTTTGGCTCCCAAGTGTCTTTTATACAGGTAAGGAGCTGAGATTAAGAGCACTCTTTTAAAAGGAGTGCTCCTAATCTCAGCTTGTTACCTGTATAAAAGACTCCTGTCCACATAAGCAATCAAGCAATTAGATTCCAAACTCTCCACCATGGCCAAGACCAAAGAGCTGTCCAAGGATGTTAGGGGCAAGATTGTAGACCTACACAAGGCTGGAATGGGCTACAAGACCATTGCCAAGCAGCTTGATGAGTAGGTGACAGTGGCAACAGTTGGTGCGATTATTTGCAAATGGTAGAAACACAAAATAACTGTCAATCTCCCTTGTTTTGGGGCTCCATGCAAAATCTCACCTCATGGAGGTTCAATGATCATGAGAACGGTGAGGAATCAACTCAGAACAACACGGGAGGATCTTGTCAATGATCTCAAGGCAGCTGGGACCATATTCACCAAGAAAAAGATTGGTAAAACACTATGCCGCAAAGGACTGACATCTTGCAGTGCCCACTAGGTCCCCCTGGTCAGGAAAGCACATGTACAGGCCCATCTAAATTTTGCAAATGATTCAGAGGAGAACTGGGGGAAAGTGTTGTGGTCAGATAAGACCAAAATCGAGCTCTTTGGCATCAACTCAACTCGCCGTGTTTGGAGGAGGAGGAATGCTGCCTATGACCCCAAGAACACCATCCCCACCGTAAAACATGGAGGTGGAAACATTATTCCTTGGGGATGTTTTTCTGCTAAGGGGACATGACAACTTCATTGTATTAAAGGGACGATGGACAGGGCCATGTACTGTCAGGGCCAGGGCATTGAAGCCAGTCAGGGCATTGAAAATGGGTCGTGGATGGGTATTCCAGCATGACAATTACCCAAAATACACGGCCAAGGCAACAAAGGAGTGGCTCAAGAAGAAGCACATTAAGGTCCTGGAGTGGCCTAGCCAGTCTCCAGACCTTAATCCCATAGAAAATCTATGGAGGGAGCTGAAGGTTTTTTTGTAAGTCTTTTTGTAATGCTTCCTAATGAACTCAGATTTCCCATCTCAGCAATATCAATCTCATGCCAACAGAGTGGCTAAATTGGGGCATGTTTCTCTAACAATATTAGTACAGTATGTGTGTACAATATGTCTGAAGGGCATTGGGAATAGAGCATTTGGGAGGTCCAAAGAGGGAAAGAGAGAGTGGTGGTGGGGGCTGGAGGGCTGCCATGTTGCGCCATGTAACAGTGGGATACTAAAATGCTGAGCAGACACAGCCTGTTCGGCCCAGCACGGGTTCAGGTCCCCACGGGCGACAGGTATCCCCAAAGAGCTGACACATTGCTTTTTCTCCCCTTCCACTGTCTTCTTCTCTTTCCCTCTCTTTCGTTCCCATTCACTCTTTTGCTCTTGTCAAGGGAATTCTAGCAGGTGTCTGTAAGGGACCAGCTGTAGTGTATTCCAATACATGCCTTCTTCTTAAACATATTTTTTACTTTTCCTGTTTTTGGCATACCTTCACCTGGCTCTGGCACCTGTCACCTTGCTCCCTTTAAAGCCCTAGTTCAAATCTCTCAGAGCTACAAGGACATCTCATCAAGCCAGATGGACCAAGATTTATCAAGAGACCACCTTCAATCCCCTTTAACCCACTCTTCTATATAAATAACCCTGTATTTGTGCTTAATTCTTTAATGGACATCGTGTGGAAAACATTAGCCTCTTGCTTTTTGCAAAAAGAATAGTTTTGTCTTTGAGTGATGTAACTTATTACAGACTCAGGGATGGGCTGGGACAAAAATAAGTGGAAAAAAAGAAAGAAAGAAAGAAAGAGAACTCTAACTGAACACTTGTGTGTAACCTGTGAAGAATATGAATGATAAATTGCACTTCTTGATCAAAATGCCTGTCTTGTTGAGATATTAATGTAAGCAGGTCAGGGATGTCTTAAGTGAATATAAAAAGACTGCCCAAAAAAGATCTAATCTGCTTCAATCCTTACAGCATAAATACAACTTAACAGACCTGTTTTGCATTATGGCGTTAATATTTATAGAGAAAAAAAAATCTGAAACAAAAATACATATTGAGAAAGCCATGCAAGGCTCTTAATTATAATCTTTTTGTTATTTATTACTGTTTACTTGAAATATATAACCTTTACAAATTTGGCAATGTTTACTTAACATGCTTGAAGGCCACATGCCATTATTTTTAATTTAATTTGATAATAAATATAATAATATATGACTTTAAATAGAAATATCTATCTATCTATCTATCTATCTACCTATCTATCTACCTATCTATCTATCTATCTATCTGTCCTTCCGTCCGTCCGTCCGTCCGTCTGTCTTTCAGTCTGTCTGTCTGTGTCACGAATCCGGTTCATGGGCTTCTGTCCACTGTTGCTTCATACTGGACTGCATTTCCCATAACCCATTGCACTGATCACCCAACTGTCATAAATCACACGCTGCACTGATCACACAGCTGTACCCAATGACATGCTCTCCTGAAAGCCATTAAACACACCATACAAAATACATTAATTTCCTTTCTCAGATCGCAGAATATTGTTTAGCATTCTCCTAGTGTTAGCTACTTACCGTGTCTTTCCGTGTTTGTTTTCGTGTTCAGTCTCCTGTATTGTTCTGCGTTTATCACTCTCCGAGTGTTAGCTGCTTTACGGAGCCATTCCTAGTTTCCGTTTCTTATTTTAGTTTAAGTCTAGTCTTTTCATGTTGCCTTGTTGTCTGGTTCCTGATCTTCTGCCTTGTATATTGGATTAACCCTTTGCCTTCCATTTGGACTCCGTTTGCCCCTGCCTGGACCATCGCTTGTGTACCTGGATTACCCCTATTGTCAAGCCCTCTGGATATTGTTCGCCGATCGAAGACCACGCCCGTTTATTTGAGTACTCATCTGCCTTGCCCTCAATATACCTGTTGGCCATTTGTTCGACCCTGCCTGTGTTTTTGACCATATCTATGATTAAAAGCTTGCACATGAATCCGCATGCCTCACGTCTCATTCGCCCCGTTACAGTCTGACTGTCGTATATCATATATTGAAGTTTACAGTATTTAGATTTTCCTGAAACAGACATTTTATATTACAAAAGTAAATGGTGGTCAAGAGGTATACTTACATTGTATGTATGTATATATATATATATATATATATATGAGCATAGTGTGAACTGGGGTAAAACAAAACAAATACAACAACAAATAATAATATATTTACATCAGGCGTGTGTTTTCCAAAAGCATTGTTAGCTAACTTTGGTTCTAAGTTCCATTGAACTCTATTGGTAACAATGGAACTTGCCACCTACGGTATGTGCCCAATCAAACTGAGAGAGAGTGAGGTCTCAGCTGAACCATAGCTTTACTATGTTTGAATCCTCATTGAGGCTTCCACAAACTGTACAACAATTTGTGAGTTCGATGCAAACTTTTCAGATTCCGTATTCCAAAAATGTTGAATGGATATGCATACTTTCAAGTTGGTCTTTGTCTGCCCCCAATATTAGAGCAATTTGAAACTTTTATTAACTCAGTTGTATTACTTCAGGTGCCGGTTGCATAAGAATAGCCACTATGTTAAGACAGCTAATTTGACCAATTAGTAGTTTGCAAAGAGGTAATCAGACTTACCGAGAACGAGGGTGAGCTACTGCATTGTGATAATGCTATCTTTCTGACATCATCATATTCAGCGGCAAGTGCTCTGCTGGTTATGCCCAGGAAGAGCAGGAGATGATTGAGGGCGAGGAAGTTGAGACTGAACCCTCTCAATCCTCCTGCCCTGCGTATGACGAGTTATTGGAAGTTATGGAGCATCAAAAATATTTCTGGCCATAAACCCCCAGCTCGAGAAAGCCTTCCTTTTCTTCCTGATCCCCATGCGGCGGTTGAAAAGCATTTTATCACATTCATAGGATTCAGCATACTAGTTATGATGACATTGAAGGGATGCGTGAAAATGGCTATGAGGGAATGCCCCCTGTGGAAGAGACGATAGCCAGCTATCTCTCTGTGGGCAAGACATCCTCTCTCAAGGCTCCCTCCTTGCCATCTAAGCCCCTAAATCTTGCTTAAATGGCAGAGCATATGCAGCAGCAGGTCAGATCGTCGCTTTGATGCCCACTATGACATTGCTTCAGGCATACCAGGCTGATCTGCTAAAAGACCTGGATATTGGTTTCCAATAAAGTCCGGGTCTGAGCCCGAACAACGCAGGGGTCCTAGCCCATCTCAGTCTGGGGATCAGAGATGGGCACAGAAGGCTAGTGTCGCGACTCATGCCCCTCCCCCACATGCGGTTAGTGCTAGAGGGAGGCGCGGGTCAGAGAGAGGCAAGACCTGAGGGAGGTGTTCCAGACGAAGCGTCCTAAACAACACTCTTGTCCGGACCAGAGTAAAAACATCTCCTTTTCTACTCCTCAACATACTCCTTTCCCTCTGGGGCATCTGCCCTCATCTTCCCCTCTAATTCTCCTGCTACCACCATTAACTCCACCTGACCGAGGTTTATGTGGAAACTTCCTGTGCTTAACATTGAAGTCTCTATACTGGACTTATGATGTTTTAGGTTAAGTTTTATGTTTCCTAGAAACTAGCTTACTGACGGTCCGGACCTGACACTTCAGACTAATCTCATGCGCAGGAACCAATGGATGAGTACGATCTATTTCTAAAGGCTATCGGCTACCGCAGTGATTACCTCACTCGTCGATACTAGATCCAGGCTAGGATGAGAGCCCTGTTCTAACGACCTCTACCCTAGGACCAAATGGCCATGTCATAGGTCTCTGTGAAAGCCTCCTTGGTCATCAGGGCACAGTGGTAGCGCTAGCATTGCTCCCCTCACTATAGAGGGTCACCTATGAGCATACCGCTCCCCTCTGAGCATCTGAGTTCCCTCTCATTCTGAGGATTGAGTTATCCGCTCCCCAGAGCTCTGTGATAGGCACTCTCCTTGTTGGTTGAGCTAGCATTGCTCCCTTCACCAATGAGGGTCACCTATGAGCATGCCGCTCCCTTCTGGATGCCTGAGTTGAGTTCTCCGCTCTCCAGAGCTGTCATTCAGCTGCCTCAGGTTGTTAGGCCTCTTCATGCCTCCCTGTTAGGTTGCTCTCCTTGTTGGTAGAGCTAGCATTGCTCCCCTCACCTTAGAGGGTCACCTATGAGCATGCCGCTTCCTTCTGAGCATCTGAGTTTCCTCTCATTCTGAGGAATTAGTTCTCCGCTCTCCAGAGCTGTCATTCAGCAGCCTCAGGTTGTTGGGCATTTTCATGCCTCCCTGTTAGGTTGATCTCCTTGTGGTAAAGCTAACATTGCTCCCCTCACCTTAGAGGGTCACCTATGAGCATGCCGCTCCATTCTGAGCATTGTTGGTAGAGCTAACATTGCTCCCTTCACCTTAGAGGGACACCTATGAGCATGCCGCTCCCTTCTGTGCATCTGAGTTTCCTCTTATTCTGAGGAATGAGTTCTCTGCTCCCCAGAGCTCCGTGATAGTTCGCTCTCCTTGCTGGTCGAGCTAGCATTGTTCCCCTCACAATAGAGGGTCACTTATGAGCATGCCGCTCCCTTCTGAGCGTCTGAGTTCCCTCTAATTCTGAGGAATAAGTTCCTCCGCTCGTCAGAGCTCCTTGTTGGTAGAGCTAGCATTGCTCACCTCACCTCAGAGGGTCACCTATGAGCATGCCGCTCCCTTCTGAGCATCTGAGTTCCCTCTCATTCTGAGGAATGAGTAGTTCTCCGCTCTCCAGAGCTGTCATAGAACGTTGTCAAATCAATTTTATGGTAAGTGCACACGATAAGGCTCTGTGCACTTTCTAAAATCCACATGGTGGTAAGATCGCACATCAAGCATTCTGCGTTCTTTCTAAAAACCTGTATGGTAGGGTTACGCGCTGTAGCTTCGTGCACTTTCTTTGAGTTGGTCAGGCCCCGGTTTGTGCCTTGGGCCCCACTCTACCTTTTTGTCCCAATATTTTGAGTTTGAACAGTGTGTCGCTACCAAAGGGTCTGTTGAGACAGTTCCCTCAGCGAGCTCAGAGCAAACGGTAGCCCCTGGATGACCGGCCAGGACCTAGTTACTGCCACTAGGTGCTTGACCATATCCCCTTAAAGGAAATTTTTCTGATAGTTATACATTCTAAAGTTATAATACAATTATTATAACTTTATATATAATAATTATATTATAAATTGTATATAATAAAGTTATTCACTGAAGCATTTAATGCAAGGAACTCAATTTTAAATAATTACTTTAATTCAAAATAAAAAAGTGAATTATGCAGTGAACAAAAGTCTTCAATCTGTATGTTTCCAAATCTCAAAGTTTACACAGATAAAAAACAATTGCCCCAACAAGGAAACAATAGCCTGAATCATTAAAATAACTCCTAAAACCCCACGGCTACACCATCATTATTCAGGTTGCGAATTTGAAATATAGCAGTGGAAATTAGGACCTGAGAGCATTACAAAGAACTGTACAGCAACAAAGTAAAACAAATGGCTAGGAAGAGAGTACAACACAATATCCAAGTGTTTGGATGTCCCAGTAGGAATCGTTGATTCGGTTCTCAGGAAGTGGCAGATGCATCAAATCTCCTAGAGGCTGCCTAGCAAAGGTCGTCATTAAAAAAAACCTCTGTGCAAACCAGAAGAAGACTTGAGAGAAGTGTGACAGAGATGCCATTACTCGAAAACAAGCCCATCCAGAGATTTCCAAAAATGCCTATATATATATTGACCAGTTGTCATGTGGGAAATAAATATTTTTTTATGGTCACCAAATACTGGTTTGGTTTATTTATTATTTATTAAATTATTTAGCATGACAGCTGGTTTGAGCTGACTACTGCAGGTTATGAGGTCGTTTTAAGCAGGTTAGTGTTGGTCTTAAGCTACTCCCAAGCAACTAGTTCCTTCTCAGGACCAGCTCATAACCAGCTTTTTTTTTCCCACAAGGAAAGCTTTTATCTAAAAAATTTTTTTTTAGTATATATATATATAATATATTTAATCTGATGAAGCCCCCTCCCCTCCCCGCTCCTCACAATATATTCAAATACGGGGACTGAAACATTCAAACAGCCCATTCCACTGTTTTCAAAATATTTGAATCAATACATTCAATAATTTGGCAAACACTTTTGTCCAAAGCAGTTAACTAATCTATACATATAATGAATCATCAGTGTTGTTCCAAGACAACATTTCAAAGCTGGTCTGTTTCAAAGATTTAAAAAAGGGTGTGATATTTCTTTCAAAAACAAAACAAAATAAAAGTCCTATGTGTGGTTTGTAGTTTGCGATTTGTGAGTTACTTAGGTTCTGAAAACAGTTTTGTGGCACTGGATGTGTCTTGCTGTTTTTTGCATAACTATAGCTAGACACAGTATCTGAGACAAAAGGCATACATTAATTAAGGTCTAATCATTACCAGATTACTCAAGCTTGAAGGACATCATGTCCCTGTAGTCAGCCCATTCTTAAATATAAAATTAATTGATTCACATTTGAGGTGACCAACTGGCAAAGTGTGCTCGTCAGCTGCCCTGTCAGAGGAACAGACCCACAGGGACCCCAAGCAAGAGTGGAGGCAACATCCTGACCAGCAGGCCATTTTCTGCTTAACCTTCTGCTACCTTTCTCAAAGTAGACTTCAGCTGAATACAGAGGAAGGGTGCAAACAAACCAAAAAATGCTCTTCCACATATATAAAAGATAGTGTAAATTCAGCTAGTTGTCATCATAAAATAAAGACAGACATAATTACAGAGGTAAATACAGATATATACTGGTAAAGGAGATTTAGTATTATTATTTTTGTATTATAATCAAATATATTTGTTTGTGATAATATATATAGCAGAGTTCCTATACACCCTGTTGTCTCTTTCTCATAAACTAATGTTAAATAAGATGCTGTAATGTAATATATATTACATACTGTAGTGTGTACATGTACTCCTCTCCCCATCCTGTAAAACTCTTGTTGTTGCTTAACCTTTTCTGAAAAGTAAAAGAGTCGCTGCTGAATGCACAGAAGGAGAGCTGACATTAAGCAAACATAAACTTGTGGCGTTAAAGGCAAGAAGGATCCTCAAGTGTGGGGACCTTTTGCCAAAGAAAATGTCAACACTGATCTTCAGCAGAAGCTATTTTGGGGAAAGGACAGCAGGCTATGCCTTGCATCCCCACCGTCCTTCATGATTTTGAGGAGGCTG
>QVTF01025651.1:0-42140 GCA_003573665.1 Oxygymnocypris stewartii
TTTTTGGATCTCCATTAAAATGAGAACGAGTATGGAAATGAATATAACACATTGTACTTGCAGGCTTCTGTATATTATATGTATATTATATTCCTAAATTTATTTTAGCATTTGTTTAATTTTCAAAAAATAAATCACAAAAATCTAAAATTAAAAAAGAATGTATAAATAAATTAGAACATTCATCAGAACATATTAATGTACAGACTGACATGATAACCAATATTTATTTTGAGATGAAACTCAACAGTACTTTAAAATAATAAATGTATTATGGACATTTATATTAAAGTATGCTGGACTGTGTATAAGAGAGCTGTTGAATTCATAAAGACAAGAATAAGACACATTTATGTGTTATAAAATACATATTTTGTTTCCTTGTTCTTAATATCTTGTTTCATGTTTATTTTGAAAAAATAAGTTTAAAATAATTGAAGGAGTTTATTATATCATATTATATTATATATATATATATATATATTAAATAAAATTACTCCCCTAAATAACATAATGAAGACATTTGTGCTTATCTCACTCAAAACAGTTTTGAAAGTGACATAACTGTTTAAAATGCTGTCATTTTTTATATTAGATTTAGATTTTTTGTTGTTGAAATTACACCCCAAAATAACATAACAAAGATCACTCAAACTCATTTTGAAGCGGCGATAACTGCTTAAAATGGTGTCTTTAATACACACACACACACCACACACACACGCACACACACACACTCACACACACACACACACACACACACACACACACACACACACACACACACACCACACACACACACACACACACACACATACACACACAAGCACACATGCACACAAATATTTTAACAACATGGTACCAAAAAGATTAATCTAGAGCTCATTATTGATTTTTGTCCGCCTAATATTCAGTCAAAAAGTGACTTTTCAGTCCAGATGTTTAAAATCTCTCCCTCAGTTTTTTCAATATCCTTTTGCATCACATTCATTAAAATGGATTGAAAACTGAATCGGAATTGATTCCCTTTGACTCAAACATTCAATCCCATTATCTCTCCACAAATAAAAGCACTGAATGTTTTATTGTGCCGTATGAACACTCACATCGCATAAACCTCATAATGAAAAGTCCTGTCTGTTTCTCTCCGTCATGTGGTGTGTGTGAGTTGATAGCGGGTCAGGTAAAGGCCGTAGCCTGTGGGTTAGTGTTGAGTAACCAGTGTCCTTCTTTATCTCACTCTGTAAATCCCCAGGATGCATTACGAGGATTGCCTTATGTAATATCTCTCTATGCTGAGCAATAAAGCAGAGAAAGCATGAATTGTAACACAGTGTTTTGACATGAAATGTGCCATGGCTGAGGAGTTCAGCCCAAATCCATCTATATGCAAACCAGCTATTATCACGCCACTTCCTACAGATGTGCAACAAACAACTCACACACGCACAAGGTGAATGATTAACTATCTTCACTGGGGGCTGAACCTATCACACTTTTTTATCAACAAATCAATATTTTTTCATGTGGTCCAGGTGATGTATGATCTGCCATAAGTGACTAGCACTAATTGAATACACTCAAACCATCAATCATATGTGATAGAAAGAGCTAAATATTGCCAGTCCAGAGGTTTGAGACAAAAATAATGGGATTTTTCTTAATTATTTGATTTTTTCAATTTAAACCTGGAAATAAGCAGAACATTTAGAACAAAATAAAACCATAAGGTGGAACAAAAACTTAAACAATTTTGAAATTAATGTAAATAAATATGTGTAATTTGTTATAAAGTGTTATAATATTTATTTTAAATAATATAATGTTTACAGATTTTTTTATTTAAACCTTAAAAAAGCTGAACATTTTAGCACAAATTTTCACATTAATATATATATTTATATTATTTTCAAATAATGTTTTCACGTAACTTGTCATTCTGATAATTTGTAATTTGTTTTGAATTGTTATCATAATAATTTTAAATAGTGGGATTTTTTTCTGTTATTAATCCTGGAAATAACTAAAGAATTTTAGCAAATATTAAGCCATATGGTTATGCAACATCCATTGAAATTCAGAAACATATGTAGCTCCATAAAAAAAAAAGTAAAATGCTTTTACTAAAAGTGCCGATAGTCAAAATTTTTATTTGTTTTGAATTGTTATTGGAATTATTAAATAATAGGATTTTTCTTGATTTTTTAAAACCGGGAAATAAGTAGAATGTTTTAGCAAAAATTAAAACCATAAGGTTGTAGAACTACTACGATTCAGAACTGTATGTAAAAAAATTAAAATGAAAAATAAATCAATTAAATAAAAAACATAAATTGTCATGCTGATAATCTAATTTGTAATTTGTTTTGAATTGTTTTGATAATTATTATTATTATTATATTTTACTACAGCAAAAATTGGTTGTAACTAACCAACAACAACTAGCTAGTAATAAAAAATAATGTAAAATATTTTTTTTTAAGAAGTTTTTAATTAAATTGTGAGGAATATGGAAACTTGGAAATAAGCAGAACATTATTTATTTTTTTATCTCATGGCCATGGGCAAAAGAAAACTACATCCTTTTAGAGTGAAATCAAACAATAAAAGTTCACGCTCGTTTGTTATGCATTGGTGAAATATGTTGGCTAATAGGAACACAGTTTCAGTTCACAGTGCTGGGCTTTGACTCAGATTATTCTGCTCTGCTAAGCTCAAACCAACCCGGCTCTCTGAGGTCTCTGCTGTGTCAGGGACAACTGAACGAGGCATGTCCAGCAGAAATGAGGTCATTGTGAGAGATGGAAGCCCAGCCTGGAGTGACCCGTCTGCTGCTCAAACAAATCATAGAGATTATAACTTGTGATGCCAGGCTTGTGTAAGTAACGTTTAAAGCCGAAGCATCATCCGTGACGTTATAATGCAGGCTAACTTACAAAGGATTCATTTAGAAAGCCCTTGCAAAATGGCTTTAAACTGAATGGAGAGTATTATATATTAAAAAAACATAATCATTTCGAGGGAATATTGTACTTCAAAAGTCAGCTGTAAAAATTGCATTTATGCCTGTTTCCTTTGTTACAGCGAACTCCATGACCTGCAATATGCGAAATGTTGAAGACACAACTAACAGAAATATGGTCTATATTAATATTAGTAAAAATGTGTACTGTTTCCATTAAATTATGAACACATTATCTTTGAAAGTTCTCTGAATGTTAAAAAATAAATACAATTCTTGGTTATGTGAATGAAAATGGGTCATCCAATCAGATTTGAGCTAAGATCACGTGTCCAGAGCAGCTGCTGTTGCACAAAAAGGCAAGAGTGGTGGCGCTGTTTTCAAAAACCAGTGTAAACACAAACCCGAAAAAAGAGTATTCCGAGAGAGAAGAGAGTGGATGCTGAGTTATCAGATGTTGTCTCATGAAAATTCGTACCTCTGTGCACTTTTTAGCACTTTTTATGTATCTTACTGCATGTTCACGGCAGTTCAAAGAGAAATGTCCACTGAGTGGTGCTAAAAACATGGGTTCAATACGTAAACCCTGCACGTTGATATAGGTATATATTGCTGTGTTTTTATTAAATAGAATATGCTAGACTCGTGAGAACCAAGATTTCAGCAATGGAAGTCAGTCTCCTCTTGACTCAAATAAAAATCCTCCAACATTTTTCTTTACAAAACCGTATTTTGTACTTCTAATTTGTGACCAGTGTTTTGTTTTGCTTTCTCCTCTACACTTCTGCGTTCGGCAATTCTCACAAGTTTACGTGCCTACATCCTACGTCAGCTAGAGATTATGGTTTATAAAGTTTTAAATATGTATTTTATTCTTACACAATGCATTGATTCACTTCAGAAGGCACTTTTATGATGGATGGATGCACTTTCTTGGACTTCTAGTTGACTACTTAATATCAACTGACATTCACTGCTGTTATAAAGCTTGGAAGAGCCAGGGCATTGTTTTAATATAACTCCAAATTAATTTGTCTGACAGTAGAAAGTCATATACATCTACGATGGCTTGAGTGTGAGTAAATCATGGGGTCATTTTTTTAGTTTTGGGTGAGCTATACCTTTAAGGACTCGATTAATGTTATTGGAAGTCGCTTTGGATAAAAGCGTCTGCTAAATGCATAAATGTAAATGTAAGAATGTTTTTTCATAACGTTAAGAGAGCCTTGCCACACCAAATTAGTATGTTTTATCAGGCTATATAGAGCTAAGTATCATCAGCATAACAGTGAAAGAAAACACCATATTTCCCAATAATATCTCCCAAGGGTAACATGTAAAGCATGAAAAGTAATGGTCCTAGTACTGAGCCTTGTGGTACTCCATACTGCACTTGGTATGATACCGCTTCATTCACTGCCACGAATTGATGGTGGTCAGATTAGTATGATTTGAACCATGCCAATGCACTTCCTCTAATACCAACATAATTTTCTAGTCTATTCAAAAGAATGTTGCGGTCGATAGTGTCAAACGCAGCATTAAGATCTAGATCTGAATTGGAGTAGTATTTTATTAGATGGGTATAAAAAGCGTAGTTTACCGCGGCAGCCGACACGTGAAGCCCTCCTCGTGTAAAGACCATCGAATCAACCGTGCGACTCCACCGGACACGGACACTGCCAAAGGATACAAGTATCACTTTTTATTTATCTTCTTTCTAACTGCTTGTTTCATTCTGTTTTAGTTTTTATAACCAATTCTTACTATGTGTAAGTTATTGTTTGTTCGCATGTGTTCTATTTTTTAGGATTACTGATAAACTACTGCCGTTTGATTTGTTATCTATTTTAATTTTAGATAAATTATGTATGAATTTATTATGTCTTTATAGGTATTTTCTTTAGTTTTAGTTTTAATAAATTGGAGTTATTTTAGTAACGTACTTCAACATACTACATGGAAATTAAATATATATATATATGGGTTTTTGGCTTAGTGTCATGTTAGAATACATTTTATACTCATACCTTTTGTTGTTTTAATATTTTGAATTGGTTTTAGCTTGATTTTTGTTTTCATTTAAATGTTTAGTTTTGAAATGTTGTTGTATGCATTTGTCATTTATTTAATTTCTCCATTTTCTTAAATGTGTATATATAGTATTTATAGAGTTTTCACTTATAGTTTTAGTTACTTTTTCTTATTTGCAAGTCGCTTTGGATAAAAGCGTCTGCTAAATGACTAAAAGTAAAGTAGTAACACTAATAGAGAGATACAAGTATACAGTATATATATATACAGTATATATAAATGCAGCAGATTGAAGCGCTCTATTAGCTGCAGTCACATGCTGAGGGCTGATATCATGTTCGGAGTTGTAAACACTGGTGGAGAGATGATATAGAGTGAGAGAGGACCTCGATCTGCTCAGTTTGGTTCACAGCACAGTCAGATCTGCTAATACTCCACTAACAAGAAAGTGTGATTACACAGGATCCCACTGCAGTAGCACAAACGAGCCAAAGACAAGCAAACAATGCATGAAGGTCACTTACTGAAATGATCTTTCTGACCTGTTGCCCACAGGGCAAGTGTCAGTGATGCAGTAATGTGATGCAGCCCACACTGGGGGACGTACAGTAGTGTGTGTGTGTGTGTGTGTGTGTGAGAGAGAGAGAGTGAGAGAGACTGAGAGAGACACATCCGAGTGCACTGGCACAGACACGGCCGCTGCTGTGAGCTAGTGTGGTTAAGTGTTTTAAGTTGATTATCTGGCTGATCACTTCACTATCAGTTTAATTGTTCTTAAAGGCCCCTCATCGTGCTCTGGATTGCTGGGTAAGACGCTCAGATCCTCTCAAGGTCATTTACTGTGAGATGGAGCCTACGTCAAGCGTGACCTTTTCAACGTCATTACGTATTTTGTGAAGTCTGGGATGCGCATCGCAGAACAGGCGACCATTTGTGTTTATAAAGCAAATAAATTATTATATTATTTTTATTGACCGATCGTTTCGCTAGATAAGACCCTTTTTCATCGTCTGGTATCGTTTATAGCCCTTTGAAGCTGCACTAAAACTGTAATTTTGACCTTCAACCGTTTGGAGTCCATTGAAACTCCCTATATTGATACAAATCCTGGAATGTTTTCATCAAAAACCTTCATTTCTTTTCGACTGAAGATAGAAACACATAAACATCTTGGATGACATGGAGGTGAGTAAATTATATGAAAATTTAAATTTGTAAGTAAACTAATCCTTTGACGCAATGCATAAGTAGTTTGCTTAGTTGTCATAAAAAGCGGTTTTAAAAACTTGTTTATCTCATACTAAATATTTACATGTATTAAATGCAACTATATTGTATATTTAAATGTATTAAACATATTATGCTTCATAAATCTTAAATGCCTATATGCAAAAAGTTATATTCAAAAATTATTTGAATATAAAATTATTTAAATATCTTTTAAAAACGTTTTGATAAAAAAATTGTTATATTAAATATTATAATTAAACTGTTTATAGTGTTGTTTTATAAATATTATAATATATATATAATTATAAAAATGCCTATATGCAAACAATGACAAAATTATAGTGTTGATAAACATATTTATTAATAAAACCATATATAAATATGAAAATTATATAAATATATTTATAATAAATATTTTTTATTATTTTAATAAAATGTATAATTTATATTTACTGCATTAATGAATTAATGTATTACAATGTAAGTATAAAATTAATTAATGAATCGATTAAATTATATGTATTGATAAATATATATCTTATATTAAATATTTAAAATGTTAAAAATATTACTATATGTACTACAGCAAAACCAGATGAACTTCAATATTGTACAAGATTGTGTACATACAAATTATTTTATGAGTAAATAATATTATGCATATGTATTCATAAAAATGAATACATTGAAAAAATGAAAAAAATTCTCATCCCATGAAACATTATAAAATATATAATGATTTAAGTTTTGGATGTAAATTGGAATCTAACAGAATCTAATATCAAAATATTGGCTTACAGTCATTGATTATGAATATCAACATTTCTGTTTATTTCAAAATATTTATACTCTAAAAAAACTATTCTGACAGAGCAGGGAGATGGACTTGATTGAATCAGTGTAATATATTTTTGTTCATTAATATTTTTTTTCATTTTGGATTTTAAGATAATTTTATTCTACCAATAAATAAATATTTATGCAATAATTATGATCCTTTTTTTCAATGTTGTGCTCTATATCATTTATAGCATTGGGAAATGTACGTGTATGTATTTGTACATCATTATGTGTACATTTTCCAAGGCCTTTGATAAGTACTGGTTATAAAGGTCGCCTCAGTCACGCAGCAGTAAGTACCTCAGAGCGCTTTAAGAACCTATCACAATAAATGGCCCATAAATTGGCTGATGATAAGGATCTGCCGGAGCCGTTGCTTACCGTATCTCCATCAGCTGAGCTGCATGCTATCTGTACAGGTGGAGTTTAATCAGTGGCTTATATTACTCCGAGAGTTATTGATTAAGCCAAAGTGCATGTACAGAGTCTCTAACCATTTATTACCTGCCATTTATTCAGACCCAACAGAGGAAAGTTTCTGAGTCAAATTAGCATTTGTCAGCAGGTTTAAAAGCAACCAGTCTTTAGGGATTATAGAATTGGCTTACTTTGATGTAAAATGTGCAGAGCATATCCTTTGCATCAGATAGATGTATAAACATATAAACATTCTGCATATATATCTCTTCTGCTCACAAAGGCTGCATTTATTTGATCAAAATACAGTAAAACAGTAATATTGTGAAATATTATCTCTTTTTTAACATATTTCAAAATCTTAAAAAAAACTAATACTATTATATTTTTTAAAATCTGCATATTGGAATGATGTCTGAAGGATCATATGACACTGAAGACAGGAGTAACAATGCTGAAAATTCAACTTTGATCACAAAAATAAATTACATTTTAACATATTCACATTGAAAATGTCTCGGGTTACTCGTGTAACCTTTGTTCTCTAAATAGGGAACGAGACACTGCGTAAGCTAAGGCGCTTTGGGAACGCTCCTTGGGTGTGCCGATTGTATGAAACCCTATAGAATCACGCCAATTCATTGGCTGATGGCACGGATGCCGTCCTAGACGTTCTTACATCGCCTTCTTATACTGGCGAACGCGCTATCTGCTCCTCAGATTTCAGATTGGCAGCAAACGCAACGTCTCGTTCCTTATTCAGAGAACAAGGGCTACGCGAGTAACCCAATACGTTCTCTATCATAGGTTCACTCAACTAAGCTATGTAAGCTATGATGCTTTGGGAACGATATACCAAACAAGCCAAGCTAAAAATGCTGCCTTATCTGGCCCGATTACGAACCAGACAGCATACACGGCTGGTTCAAGCAGATTAAAACCTGGGAACCCGGAGCCGTGTCAAGATCCAAATTATAGAACTTGATAAAAGTGTGCGGAGAGGACCATCCTGCCGCTACACAAAAATCCTCTTGGGGGACCCCTCTAAAAAGAGCTTGAGAGGAAGCCACACTCCGAGTAGAATGCGCCCGAATGCTGAGAGGTGAAGAAAGACCATGCACCTCATAATCCAGCGAAATAGCATCCTTCACCCAGTGTGAAATTCTGTGCTTCGATGTGGCAAGCCCCACGGCGGCCAGCACCGAAACATACCAACAACTGAAGAGATTTCCTCCTATGGCTGGTGCGGTCCACATAGATCTTCAAAGCTTGGACAGGACAGAGCATCTAAAGCCTTTTATCCTTGCCTGAAGCAAAGGGTGGAGGATGGAAAGAGTGAAGTGTGACCACCTGAGAGCAAAACATCATAATCATATGCCCATAGCGCCAAAGGCACAAATGGCAGCAACGAAATCCTTCCACTTTTGCCGGTTGCGGGCCAGAGTTCCTATCGTTCCCTGGTGTGGGGGTGGCTTTTTTAAGTTCTTGTTCCACCATTCGTCGCCAGGTGATCTTTGGCCATCTTCTATTCCTCTTTTCATCTGGTGTCCAGTGTAGGGCTGTTTTGATGATGGAGCCGTCTTCACTCTGCAGCACATGTCCAATCCATCACCAGCGTCTTTTCATGATTGTGTGGCCTGAGAGCGAAACAATGCGGATAAAACCTTGGGAACATAGCCAGGCCTAGGCCATAAGGTCACCTTGACCATACACATCCTCGCTGACAGAGAGAGCTTGCAAGTCCCCAACTCTTTTCAAAGATGTTAACGCCAACAAAAGACTAACCTTGAGAGTCAGAAACCGTTCTGGAGCTGACTCTAAAGGCTCGAATGGGACTACCATTAGACCCTCAATGATGACTGATAAGTCCCAAGAAGGAACTCCAATGTGGCGTACAGGTCTCAGATGTCTGACACCACGCATAAATGCAGAGACTGTCCGATGTCTCCCCAGGGGAAACTCATCCAGGTCTCTCCGAGCGGCGATGGCCGCAACATAAACCCTTAAGGTTGGTAGCAGCTGCCCCTGCCGCAAGTTTCTCTTGCAGGAATTCCAGCACTGGACCAATAGGGCAGCTGACTGGGTCCACTGCGTGGGCTAAAACACCAAGACACAAAGACCTTCCATTTGGAAGAGTACAGCTTCCTAGTGGAAGGGGCTCTGGCACTAGCGATAGTCTGCTGACCTCAGCAGGAAGACTAGAAGTCAAAACCTCTGGCCCTGGATGGGCCATACCCACAGCTTCCAGATCTCGGGTTGAGGGTGCCAGATCTTGCCCTGAAGTTGAGAGAGCAGGTCCTGCCTGTTCGGAATCTCCCAATAAAACCGATACAGAAGAGGAAACCTATACAAGCCTCATGTCCGGCCAAGGGTGAGTGAACGCATCTATGCCCAGGGATGTCGGAGAAATCAGGGAGAACCAAAGTTGGCATTGGGATGACTACTGCGACGCAAAGAGGTCCACTTCCACTTTGCAGAACAATCCCAAATCTGGGCTACTGTTTGAAGGTTCAAAACCCACTCTCCTGATCGGAGCTTCTGTCTCAACAGAAAGTGGGCTGCGAGGTTCAAGGACTCCCGGGACGTGAACCGCTTGTCAAGGAGAGGAACTGTCCTGGGCCCAAAGGAGGAAACGGTGTGCATGTCTGTTTAGGGTGCGTGACCGTGAACCCCTTGATGATTTATATGGATTACTCCCGCAAGTTGTCCGTCCTGAATATCACATGACACCCCCTGAGTGAGGGGAGAAAGTGAATCAGTGCAAGGAAGATGGGTCTCAGCTCCAGGCAGTTTATGCCCTCGAAGACCACGCCCCAGCCTGTCAGGGATGCGCCCGTCTTGACCATTTGGCGATGGTGAATCGCACCCATTCTGACTCCACTCTGGAGAAAAAATGGGGTCCCCGCAGAAGGCCACGCTTCCTGGCCGCTATGCAGGAGAGCATCGGCAAAAGCAGGCCCAAAATCCTCAGAGTCGGATGCTGCTGTTGAATAACACATCATCTAGCCTGAAGAAAATGGCGTTGCGTGCCTCCGGGCTAGGACATAAATACTCATGCGTAAGTATTCAACCGGAGAATTCACGTGCACGTGCTCAGCCGCGAGAGTGAGAGAAAAGGCGAGGCCTATCTGCTCGCTCTCCATTGCCTCGAGCTTCACATCCGAGCCCCAGGGGTCCGTTCTTCGTACGTCGCTAACGTCAGTTAGCTGGATTTGATGACAATTTCGTTTGATCTTGGATCATTTGGCTCTTCGAAGCTCATCCTAGACTTGCTGTCATAGCAACAGGTCCATAAACTTAAACCTGCTCGGGAGCAGGCTTATTTTATGTAAACAGGATTAGATCGAATCAGAATTGATACTTAAAATAGGTCCCAGCCACTGCTACTTTATTACAAGAGTACCCTACTGGTCCAGGAACAATCATTTAAAATAATAATAACTTAAAAATGTATTAGAAAATAAAATAACAATACTACTACTACTACTACTATAATACTATAGACTCATTGAAAGATTTATTAGTGATGAAATATTTACTTTATAATTGTATTAGAGTCTTACACTCTAATACAAGCTGAGCTGTGCATTAATTTGTGTGGTGACATATATGAGCGGGGCTCGATGGAGCGCAGGAGATGCAGATAACATGATCTCTAAGAAACTTCAATTAATGCTGTCACATAAGAAATCTACTTCAAAGATAAAATTGAATGAATTAATAATAACAACATTTAAATAAAAATGTAAAACCTGTACAAATACTAGAAGTCATGAATATAAATAATGGGAATCATGTAAAAAAATACAAATAAATTAAAATCAGGGCACATTTAATTTATATCTATAAACGTTTATGTAGTTTTGTTCGCTTGGCTGTTTCCTTATAAAGGTCCAGAAATTTGTCAAGTTTTTCGTCAGGTGTCTTTTTTAATGATATGATGTCATTACGTTTTCGTTCTTGCCACCAGCCAATCGCTGCATTGCTGATCGTGGTTTCGAGTATCCATACATCTGCCCTTTTTGGGGAACACGAGAACGCGCAGTAATCTTAGACAATTTAATCCAGATGTTTTATCTAATACACAAATTCGTTTAGAAGAACCAAATTAACCATAGACAAGTTTATCACGACTAAAATATCTGGAATCTTTCAAATCATCTCAGATGTGTTAAGCGAGTTAATATCGTAAATATTCGAGATATCGTAAACCACCTTGCGCTCGTGCGAAAAACCCATACATTTTAACACAATTGATGTGTGGGTCGTCGCTTGCGATGGAGCAAAAACACGGCGGCTGACAGCGACGATACTCCCTGGCACTTCACCGAGAGGAGAACAGAGTTCCAATACTCCAGTCTTCCGAAGTGCAAACGAAGAAATTCCAAGAGAAGACGATCGAATCAGGTCAGAAAAATTGCAACAGAAGGGCTAATATGGCCGCTTTGTGAAGGCAGAGAAATCTGAGGAGCAGATGGACGCTGTTCGCCAATATCAGACAATCGGCACACCCAATTTCATAATATTACTTTTTTACTGTATTTTTGAACAATTAAATGCAGCTTTGGTGAGAAAAAGAGACATATTCAAACAATAAAAAAAAAAAAAAAAATCTTAATATTGTTTCAATCTTATATCTAAACTCTGATCCTTTTATAGAAGGGTACTAAATTCAATTCATAAATTGCTCCTCAGCTCTGTCTTTGTAGATTTTTCCAGCAGCCAGACTAGGTTTTTTCCTCTGGGGATTATACTGTCGTACCATTTTGACCACAAAGAAAAAGGTATTGATCAAATATAAGTGGTTCTGAGTGTTTCTTCTCAGCTTTCTTTCTATTCCCAGCTTGTAGATGTAGGAAGAAAGTCCATTTGGAAGCATTTTGAAGTGTGCTGGAACATGTTTACATTATACATTTTTTTTAATGCATATTTTAATTGCAAAATTAGTCCCAAAGATCAGATTTGAAAAACACACTGGAACTGACTGTCCTCTCTGCAGGCTGACTCAGTCTTTCTGTCATCAGCTGAACTGAAACGTACTAATAGATCTGAAGCTGTGGGAACTGCGCTGGTGAAAGACAAAAACAACCGTTTCTGACGGTCAGTGGGTCATGAAGCAGCTGAAGAAGCTGCTGACCATCAGGTTCTGAAATTTATAGAGACTTTTGAAGGAAAATACTTACTTTTTGAGAGTTTGATACTACAGGACCTAACAGGGAGCATTCTCACAAGGTTTTTTTTTAAGTCACATAAATGTTAGGACAAATCTTCTTATGGAATGGTTGTGGAATGCTTTATTAACATTTGACTTACTGTATGTTCTGAGATCAACATTCTCAGAGGGTTCTTATGATATGAAACATTCTTGGAAACATTTCTGTAACATTCAACAAAAAAATTGTCATTTTAGAATATTAAAAGGAGAATTTTTAGAATGTTGTTGTGCACTGACTTCTCTCCTCTCAAATCACAACATCAGCATGAGTTTTTGGTGTGTGTGTGTGTGGTGTGTGTGTGTGTGTGTGTGTGTGTGGGCATGTTTATGTGGTTTATTAGGACACAAATTTGTATAATGACATTGGTATGACATAGGTATTACAAGGAGAAGGTGATTTATGAGGACATTTTCAGTGTCCCCATAATTTAAAACGCTTATAAATCATACAGAGTGAGTTTTTTGAGGGAAAGTAGAAATGCACCGTCTCCTGTGAGGGCTAAGTTTAGGTGTAGGGTAGGTGTAGGGGCAATAGCACATACAGTTTGTACAGTATAAAAACCATTACGCCTATGGAGAGTCCCCGTAAACCATAAAAAACCAACATGTGTGTGTGTGTGTGTGTGTGTGTGTGTGTGTGTGTGTGTGTGTACTAGGCATTTACATAAAATAAATACATACACAAACATCTTATCAGTAGTTGGAAGTTATGCTCCTATTCCCAGGTAACAAAAAAGCTGAGGGAACATCGTTTTACAATGTTTCAAAAATGTAAATAATTTCTAGTTTTCTTGTTGTGATTAGAACGATATTTAAAAGTTACAATGACATTTTTTTAAAGCGTTCTACAAACTTTGTTTTCAACCAATTTACAATATTATTTGAATGTTTATTTGAAGACTCCAAGAACGTTAAAATGTCCAGTTTCTTATCATGATTAGAATGTTGTCTAAAGGTTACAAAAATGTTTCTTAGAATATTGATCAGAACAAATAACATCATTCGGACGTTTTGAAAATGTTGGTCTAAGAACGTTTTCTCTCAACATTAAGAGAAGATATATTAATAAATTGTTATAAGAACATTCCATAAAACATCATATAACTTGTTAGTGAAGATGTGAGAATCCCAGCCAACAGGGAACAATCACCCACTGTTATGAATGGTATGATACATTTCATCTACAGTTATTAACAGCAAAACACATTCAAATCAGCAAAGCGAGGCCAAAACGTCAAGCTATGAAGCGGATGTATACGCCTGCCTCTCGAGATGCATACAGAACATCCAAAGCTTAATTGACTCCAGGCACCCCAAGGCCACGTCACCCTCTTTTTTTGGCTGTTGGACTAAAAGCCTGGAGATAAACTCCAGAAATAGAGGAGAGAGAGTGAGTCATCCATATCAGCTGCACTCGTCCCTGGGTGGAATGTTAGCCTTAATGCCTTTAGCACACACACACACACACACACACAACTTGTGTGTAGAAAAGAAACAAACAAACAAACACTTTCAAAACGTTGCCTGGTCTGATGAGTTGGTTTCTGCTGCAACATTCAGATGTAGGGTCAGAATTTGGTGTAAAGAACATGAAAGCATGGATCATCCGGCCTTGTCTCAACGGTTCAGGCTGCTGGTGGTGGTGTAATGGTGTGGGGGGTATTTTCTGGGCACACTTTGGGTCCATTAGTACCAATTGAGCATCGTTTAAACACCACAGTCTACCTGAGGTATTGTTTGCTGACCATCATCCCTTTATGACTACAGTGTACCATCTTCTGATGTACTTCCAGCAGGATAATGCACCGTGTCACAAAGATCAAATCATCTCAGACTGGTTTCTTGAACATCACAATGAGTTCACTTTACTCAAATGGCCTCCACAGTCACCAGATCTCAATCCAATAGAGCAGCTTTGGGATGTGGTGGAACGAGAGATTCACATCATGGATGTGCAGACGACAAATCTGCAGCAACTGTGTGATGCTATCATGACAATATGAACCAAAATCTCTGAGGAATGTTTCCAACACTTTGTTGAATCTATGCCACGAAGAATTAATGCAGTTCTGAAGACAAAAGAGGTCCAACCCGGTACTAGCAAGTGTACCTAATAAAGTGGCTAGTGAGTGTATATGATCCTGCATATATAAATGTATATTTATTGCATCAGTACACCATTGTTTTTTGAATCCTCATGCTGCATGTTCCCAGCTGTCAGATGAACAGAACATCATCTTGCCCCAGTACATTAGATGATCCTGATGAAAAGTACAGTACGGTTGGCAAAGAGCTGCTGGCTTTGTCTGGGCTAAAGTTCAGCAGTGACCTGCCATGTGTGAACCGATGAGACGACTCTACAAACCACTGCTGCTCGCTCACTGTCAGTTCAGTGATGCAGTCTGTCACTTTTTGTTTCCTCCAAACCATCTGTAGGTTTATTTACTAAAAAAATGGAAAGATTTTATGTGTGCACATTTTTTTTGTCACCCACCCATCCCATACAGCACAAAACAAAAAGAAAAGAAATCTGTCCAAAATATACTTTAAACATTTGCAAAATATGCATTGTAAAAAGTGAAGCTCAATAATATATATATATATCTTTTCTTGAAATAAGATTCATGTGAATGTGTTTTTGGACTGAAATATATGGAGAGCAAAATATATATTTTAAATGCTTTTAAAAACCATTTATCTTATATATTTTCACAAAAATGTAAAAATCTTTCCCTGGAAATTAATAGAAAATATATTTACATAAATAAACATATTTGATCAAAAAAATTTATATTCGGAATATTTGACTTTTTGCTTTATGTATTCAACAGTTGTAGCCTTTATTTGCAACCATTTTTAATTTTAGCTCTTTTCTTCTATTTATGTTTCTTACTTTTTATTGTATTTTTATTATTATTTCTTGTGAGCCTATTTAAAAACAATAAATAACCAGGATACAGAACTCGCTGAGATTAAAATCTCTTTTTCCAGGAGTGTCCCGGCCAAGATAGGCAGCCCGAGTTTGCATATACAAATAAACAACATAGTTACAACAAACATTACAAACCAACATATATCCAATTAAAAACAATGTATACACACCGTTAAGTTGCTCTCTAGATTACATAATAAGGACTTAAATAATTATAAGACACCAAGTTGTGTAACTTTCATTTGCTTTTGGAGAAGGTTCCAATCTGAAGCGGCAGCATATTTAAAAGAGGTTTTTACCAAGCTCAGTTTCTAACGAAGCTCACACAGAGATTATAATTTGATTGAGAACGCAATGAATGATTTCCAAACAAAGTTCTTTGTATAAAACAGCATAGATAATTTGGCAAATGACCCAAAATTGCCTTATATATCAACAAATTGCAAGTGCATTTTTCTCCGAATCTCAAAGGAGGCCAGGCAACTCTTTCATATAATTCACAGTGATGCGTTATACATTTACAGGCAGTTATAAATCTCAGAGCACCGTGGGTACAAAGCATCCAGAGAAGAAAGAAGATAAGAGGGGGCATGCTGGTAAACCACATCCCCATAATCAAGAATCGGTAGAAATGTAGCAGACACTAATTTTTTCCTCACTTAAATGGGAAACATGATTTATTTCTAAAATAAAACCCTAACTTCTTCTTTAATTTTTTACTCAGATACTTCATATGTGAACCAAAACATAATTTATTATCGATGATAATACCCAGATATTTGTACTCTGACACTGAAGAAGTCTGAAGAACAATAGAATTCTCTAAAGAAGTTCTAGAATTTGAAAATAGCATACATTTCGTTTATTCAACATTTAAAACCAACTTTAAAGTGGTCAATGATCAGTGGTATCTCACTGATCATAATGTCATAGCTGTTATTAAGTGAACTAGTCATTTGAGTTTCTGTACAGATCTATACGTCTGAAGTCGTTCTGATAGAAAGGTTTGGGCTGTTTTCTCTCTGCTGCGCTGCACTTTTACAGCTGACTTGCATTGCTATCTGTGTCTCCGCGAGGACTGAAGTCTGGATTGTACACAATGTACTGAGGCACATTTTCCTGGCTGGGATTCAGCAGCAGTGGCCTGTGTGACTGGGCCAGATCTCTACAAATAACCAGCGCAAACCAGCAGATTAGCTTCAGAAATTATATCTGTACATCTTTGAACAGCACACAAAAACAGCCTATAGCTGCTCTGTGTTGAAATGCAGTATTATTGTCTATGATTGCTGGATAGAACATTAAACTCAATGGATAAAAAGGGAAGTTGTTAGCTTTCTTTTATCTAAATGTTATATTAATATCATACAATTAAGCAAACACTTGGCTTCAGTATATTTACCATTTCTAATGTAAAAATTATTTGGCAATTTATTTTAAATATATATATATATATTTCATTTATTTTAAAAATTCTGCATGTGTCTTATTTCTTGAACCTGGAAACATTTTGGCGGGAAAACAAGAGCACAAACATCAAGAATATAGGTATCGAAGAAATTATGGGATGTTTGTGTTTTTAGTTGTTTGTCTCATTTAAAAATGGATACTGTTTGAAAAAAGTTTTTTACTCAGGAATTGCAAATTCAACATCACAAATAATTACAAAGAAATGTCAAGTAACGCATAATTAAACAAGACAAAAATATTGAACGTACACATCTACACCTTTATATGATCCCTCGTTTCCAACACTAAATAAGAAATCAAAAGGTAACCGTTCTTTATCTCACCATTCTGACTGTTTTCTGAGTTTTATTTCACAATTGTGTTTATATCTCATAATTATGAGAAAAAAATAGCAAACGCAATAACCTTGTTTTTAATTCAGTGGCGTATATTATGAACATCAGCTCTTTTTTTCCTCCATCTTAGCCAGGCGTCCTATTTATTTTCTTGCCATTGTGTAAATCAAGTTATAATTAATGTGATTAAAATATCTGAGTCTGACCAGAGCATATTTCTGAAAGTCTAAGATGCCCTTTTTTATTTTTATATGCTCAACATGGATATATAAAAATGTGCTGCATAATAAGAATGGCCCTGTTCTTGAAATATCAAATGCTTATTCTGCACATGGAGATGAAAACAGGCTTTATTGATCGTCCACCTTTGAAAAAACTAGTTTGTAGTGAAACCAGCGTTCCTGCTACCCTTCATGAAGATCACAGCTGCCTCTGATCAGGCCATCAGACGCTCGAAGCCAGTGTTATGTATAGTCTCTGAACTACCTTCAACAGACTGTGTCCTCCTCGACAAACAGAAGAACATCTCACTCTCATATGACCTGGCCTTCAGACAGAGACGACATGTTCACACGCATGAGCATGTTTTTACCCATCAGGTTATCCCCAGCTAACAAATGTGTTCAAAAACATTTCTCTAGCGGTCCCAATAAGTTATGAAAATGTCTAAATATCTAAACTTAAATCGTTCAAAAATAATAAAATAATGATTGGTTATGAGAACATTAGAGAAAACTTTAAGGAAACCATTATGGGAAAGTAACTTTGAATGTTGTAGTTTTTTTGTTGTAGTTTATTAAATATTATTATACAATGAATAATATTTCATATAAATTAGAATTCAGAAAACCAGGAAATAATCGGGGCGTTTATCAGAGAAGGGACAGAGAGATGTGAAATAAAGGAAAATTATGTGAAAAATAATGTTTTGGTTTTTTTTAAAGCTAAGCATGAACACATGTTTGACTGCACCCCATAACACAATCAAGCCACGAAACAAAAAACAGTCAACTACTCCTTTAAGAAACAATTTTTGTAATCTTTAAATAATATTCTAATCATAACAAGAACATTTTATTTTTTTGGGTGAAAATAAAATTGCTATAATGTTTAATAAATGTTTTAGTCTTTTTAGTCATGTTTACATAACGTTCTAATTACAGCAAGAAAATTGGGATTTCAATTTTAAAATATACATTCAAATAACGTCATGTTTTGGGTAAAAAATCAAATCAGTAGAATTTTCAAAGTTATTTTTGTAACCTTTAACTAATGTTCTAATCACTATAAGATAACATCACATTTTAATGTTCTTGGAATATTCTTATATTCTTGGAAAATAAATGTAAAAAATAACATAATATAATGGGTGAAACTAAAGTTAGTAGAACATCGTGGTAACCTTTAAATAACGTTCTAATCATGAAAAGAAAACTGGACATTTCAACATTAAGAAACATTTCAAAACAACGTTCCTACAACGTTTTTATAACCTAACTGTATCATGGGTTACAGCAGGTGTGATTGGACTTCAACGCGTCTCTTGTAAGTCTGGTCTTTCTCTCTGGGTGCTTCTGGCAGATGTCTGCTTTCATTTCATGTGCTCGAGGCTGAGAGAATGTACCTGGAACATCAGTCTGTAACAGGATTAGCTACACTGTAAATAAACACATTACTCTGAAATGGAATGGAAATGAAAGCTTTCTATGAGATGTTTTAATAGTTGAGTGTCACAGAGGTTTAGCTAACTGTAAAATGACCGATTCACAGAAATTGCATAACATACACATCATAGAATGGTACAGCATATCATGCAAGATGCTTATGAAACAATGAATCATGTCAATTACCCTACACATATAAACAAATTAATAATAAGCCATCATCCCTAATTGCAGCATTGAATTAGTTTTTTAGTAAAAGGATGATTATTTTGCTAAATGATTCGTGGTCCTGGTCCAGCATGTCAGTGCTGTCATCACTGTGTGTTAAAGATTGATTTCTCTTGCAAAACTGAAAGATGTCCAGAACATGCTGAGGTAATGAAGAAGATGGTGTATCTGTGTATCAGCACGATCGCTCCAAATAAAGCTGCTCATGCACACATGCATCCGGCAGAAATACCTGCTACAGCAGGTGAAGCAACCTGACCGATAAAGACTGATTCAGCAGAAGAACAGTGACTGTTTAACAAGTTCGTTTGCCCATATAATCAGTAGGTAATCGAGTAAACTTATTTGGCTTGCTGTCCGCTGCTGAGGGGCTCGATGAAGGAGCTTCGGCTCGAGCTCTGATATACCCTCCAGGGACTTGATAAAAGGTGATTACGAAGGGCAAGGTACCTAGAAAGAGGTGGAGATTTGGGAGGTGGAGGGATGCTGAAACAGCTGGACTAGAGAGAGGTGAGCAGCTGCTTATATACTCTGGCTGTTGATTGAATGATTAGATGGGCTCGCTCCTTCCTAACTTACGTTAAGAACTTCATTTAATACTTTTGAGCATATTTAATGAATCAGTATTTTGCTTCCCAGTACAAATATCTAATCGCTACAACAAGATGTATTTATTAGAGAAACTGTTGAAATGTGGAAATGAATTCGTTTTTTTTCACCATCTCTATACTTTAGGTCGTTATATTGAATTATATTAGCAGTTCAAGAGAAGCAGACAAAGCATAAGGGATAAAATTAACTACAGACTACATTATATTATATTATTAATATACATTATTTTTTATTGTTTTAACCAGAAATATCACTAAACTTGGTTTAAGCTTAGAAAAGGAAAATGACTAACAATAACACAATTTATCAAGGGGTAAGAAAAGTTCAATTAAGTTGATAATATTTTTATGAAATTTTTCATTTTAAGACATGTTTTCACCTATTGGTCTTTAATAAAGTGTCAAATTATATTATAATTATAATTATATATCAAGACTTGTTTTCTGAGAATATCTTGAATACATTATATACATATAATATATTATATTTCAGAGAACCAACCTTTAAACTATTAAAGTATCCTTCTCACCAAACTTGCTTTGATTTAAGGTTAAAACAAGGGGAAAATAATTTTCACACACACACACACACACACACAACACACACACACCACACACACACACACAACACACCACAGAGAGAGAGGACGACACCACACCCACAACACACCCACCACACACAGAGAGAAACACACACCAGAACACACACACACCACACAACGACACACACACGCACCCACACACAACACACCCACACACACACAGACACACCACACACACAGACACAGAGGGACACCCACACAGACCCCACACACACACAATACCACCACACACAAGGACACACACACCACACACACACACCAAAGGACACACACACACACACAACACACACCAACACAACATTTATATATAAATAAACAAAGATTTGTTTTCAGCTAATTCCAAATTATTTTTTTTTTTTTTTTTTTTTTTAGTGAATAAAATATTACATTCTTATATATATATTATATTTATGACCATATATCTCTTTTAAATTGCTTTGATTTAAGCTTAAACAAGAAAAAGGTTCAAAGGGGTAAGAAATACAAGTTTCCTACTTTTGTACTTTGGTATTGAAGATATGTGTTTAACAAATTAATTAATCTTGAATAAAGTGTTTTTTTTTACCCCCCACTTTCTTGGGGGGGGGGGGGGGGGGGGAGGAGCCTATGTGTCGTAAACAAGTCTTAAACGGAAGTAACGGTTTACCCAGAAATGTTTCCATTACCCAAGGGCAAATCTTTTTTCTCCCTGTTTATAAAGCATTCTTCAGAACTGTTTGTTGTTATTGTTGTTTTCTCTGCATGTTTGGATGTTGTGCAGTAAAGTGACTCAGATTATTTTGCATTGAAGGTGCACAGAACAATCAGAAGTCACATGACTCTGAATCCGCTGAGGTTCAGGTCGAGAGGTCACGTGCTCGTGCTGTGTCTGTGCATCTATGTGTGAAGCTGGGAGCTGACTGCGAGTAACATGGAGCAGCTTGTGTGGCTCTAGGTACAAACCCTGATGAGTGAGTTATATAAGAGAGAAGAGGGATGAGTTGAGGTCGAGGAGCGGCGAGAGCGTTTTGAGATCGGACGAGACTCCCTGAAGTGTCGCATACGGAGAGTCTGTGATAGTCTTGTTGAGGTAGGCTGGATTAACCCTAGACCTGGTCCCACTGGATTATGACGGTTCTGCTCTATTCCTGACTAGCTCGCGCGCTGGGCCAAAAATAAAACGCAATAACTGGCTTCTCACATGCCGCAATGTTGTGTTTTGGTGACGTCAGCGTAAACTCTTTGCTTAGAGATAATGGTTTTGCGACCCGAACGACACTGCAGCGCCACCGAGCGGCCATCAGGTGAACTGCAGCTCACATCTGCGAGTGTTTGCATGCAAACATGTTGGTTCAGATTATAAATATGAGCAAAGGTTATTGCAGGAGCGCGTGTCTGCATTTATGATTGTTATAGTGAGATGTTTTTGTGTCAAAACATTGTCACATATTAGGTAACACACTGAGACATGCGAAATAATAGGGTAACACATTATATGTGTGCATATTACCATATGATTACCACAATTTTAATGTGCCTCAAATCTCATTATATGAGCATTTAATAATACAGGGTACAATTATATAATAATATTTATTCATTTATAATTATTTATATATTGCTATATTACATAATTTTTAGCATGATATAATTAAATATAATTAGATATAATGATTTATAGTTATTTATATCTATTTGTTTATTTATTGGCATGTTATATAGCTTTGAAAAGTTTTAATATTATATAATTATAAATAAGATACAAAATATAGGCTTATATTTATTAACATGTTATTATATTACATTATATTGAATTTTTTTAATATAATTATCGTATATAAATGTATTATGTAATTATTAAACCTAATTGTTTAAACTGACAAATATAATAAAGACTTATATATATGCCAGCTGATCCAAGATCACGCTTATTAGTTTTACAGATATCATATTTCATAGCATTCTCTAGCCTCTATGAAAGAATGAAGGCCTTAAATCCTTGTGTAAGTGCACGGCTGCATGTTAAAGGGCTAATGTAGACTGGAATGAAATACTAATGACTGTACGACACTGACATCTCCTGATGAATTCATGACATGACAGACCAGCAGACCCGCTTTGTCTGATGTACTGAAACCACACAGCTGATTTATAACCTTGATTTAACCATGTAGGGTTATTTTTTACAACACTGTATTTGAAGTGTTTTTGGCCAAAGGATAGGGAACAAATGTGAATGAAAAAAACTAAGTTCTATAAGAAGTTTATTATTTAAATTATGGGTAATACACAAAATACACAGAGTATGTTCCTGTGGCTCAGTGGTAGAGCATTGCGTTAGCAGTGCAAAAGGACATGGGTTCAATTCCCAGGGAACACACATACTGATAAAAAAAATGTACAGCCTGAATGCACTGTAAGTCCCTTTGGATAAAAGAAGCGTCTGCTAAATGCATAAATGTAAATGTAATTATAAACAAACTTCAGCTGCCAATATTAATTGACAGACATGTTATTTGATTATCTTTACACACTGACCGATAGTGGATTTTACCAATAACAATGACTACCATACTGGCCGGTAACTGATTAATTAACTATATTTTTAAATGGATACTGAATGACAACAAACATAACACTAGGGCTTAACTTTGTTACAAGAAAAAAGTACTGAATCAAGAAAAATATAGGCTACTGTACCGATTAAATATTAATAGTCCTGCATACATATTAGGCTATTATATTGTTAATTATACCTTGATCACTCGGATTAAAGGGGGTAGTTCACTCAAAAATTAAAATTAGCCCATGTTTTACTCACCCTCAAAGCTTAGGTGTATATGACTTTCTTCTTTCAGACGAATCCAATCGGAGTTATATTAAATGATCCTGGCTCTTCCAAGCATACAATGGAAGTAGGTGGGTATTTATATTCAAAAGTCCAAAAGTAGTCAAATAAAGTGCGCTTTCGTAATAAAACATGGCTCCGGGAGGTGAAACAGGCCCTCCTGTAGCGAATCCATGCGTTTTTCTTAGAAAACAATCCATGTTTAAAATGTTCCCCTTCCCAGTAGTAGCTCCAGCAAACCCTTCCCAGTAGCTCCAGCAAACCCTTCCCAGTAGCTCCAGCAAACCCTTCCCAGTTAGCTCCAGCAAACCCCTTCCCAGTAGCTCCAGCAAACCCTTCCCAGTAGCTCCAGCAAACCCTTCCCAGTAGCTCCAGCAAACCCTTCCCAGTAGCTCCAGCAAACCTTCCCAGTAGCTCCAGCAAAACCCTTCCAGTAGCTCCAGCAAACCCTTCCCAGTAGCTCCAGCAAACCCGTCCCAGTAGCTCCAGCAAACCCGTCCCCAGTAGCTCCAGCAAACCGTTCCCAGTAGCTCCAGCAAACCCTTCCCAGTAACTCCAGCAAACCCTTCCCAGTAGCTCCAGCAACCCTTTCCCAGTAGCTCCAGCAAACCCTTTCCCAGTAGCTCCAGCAAACCTTCCCAGTAGCTCCAGCAAACCCTTCCCAGTAGCTCCAGCAAACCCTTCCCAGTAGCTCCAGCAAACCCTTCCCAGTAGCTCCAGCCAAACCCGTCCCAGTAGCTCCAGCAAACCCGTCCCAGTAGCTCCAGCAAACCCGTCCCAGTAGCTCCAGCAAACCCTTCCCAGTAGCTCCAGCAAACCCTCCCAGTAGCTCCAGCAAACCCTTCCCAGTAGCTCCAGCAAACCCTTCCCAGTAGCTCCAGCAAACCCGTCCCAGTAGCTCCAGCAAACCCTTCCCAGTAGCTCCAGCAAACCCTTCACAGTAGCTCCAGCAAACCCTTCCCAGTAGCTCCAGCAAACCCTTCCCAGTAGCTCCAGCAAACCCTTCCCAGTAGCTCCAGCAACCCTTCCCAGTAGCTCCAGCAAACCCTTCCCAGTAGCTCCAGCAAACCCTTCCCAGTAGCTCCAGCAACCCTTCCCAGTAGCTCCAGCAAACCCTTCCCAGTAGCTCCAGCAAACCCTTCCCAGTAGCTCCAGCAAATCCTTCCAGTAGCTCCAGCAAACCTTCCCAGTAGCTCCAGCAAACCCTTCCAGTAGCTCCAGCAAACCCTTCCCAGTAGCTCCAGCAAACCCTTCCAGTAGCTCCAGCAACCCTTCCAGTAGCTCCAGCAAACCCTTCCCAGTAGCTCCAGCAAACCCTTCCCAGTAGCTCCAGCAAACCTTCCAGTAGCTCCAGCAAACCCTTCCCAGTAGCTCCAGCAAACCCTTCCCAGTAGCTCCAGCAAAACCCGTTCCCAGTAGCTCCAGGCAAACCCGTCCCAGTAGCTCCAGCAAACCCGTCCCAGTAGCTCCAGCAAACCCTTCCCAGTAGCTCCAGCAACCCTTCCCCAGTAGCTCCAGCAAACCCGTCTCCCAGTAGCTCCAGCAAACCCTTCCCAGTAGCTCCAGCAACCCTTCCCAGTAGCTCCAGCAAAACCCTTCCCAGTAGCTCCAGCAAACCCTTCCCAGTAGCTCCAGCAAACCTTACCCAGCACCGTCCCAGTAGCTCCAGCAAACCCGTTCCCAGTAGCTCCAGCAAACCCGTCCCAGTAGCTCCAGCAAACCCGTCCCAGTAGCTCCAGCAAACCCTTCCCAGTAGCTCCAGCAAACCCTTCCCAGTAGCTCCAGCAAACCCGTCCCAGTAACTCCAGCAAACCCTTCCCAGTAGCTCCAGCAAACCCTTCCCAGTAGCTCCAGCAAACCCTTCCCAGTAGCTCCAGCAAACCCTTCCCAGTAGCTCCAGCAAACCCTTCCCAGTAGCTCCAGCAAACCCTCCCAGTAACTCCAGCAAACCCTTCCCAGTAGCTCCAGCAAACCCGTCCCAGTAACTCCAGCAAACCCGTCCCAGTAGCTCCAGCAAACCCTTCCCAGTAGCTCCAGCAAACCCTTCCCAGTAGCTCCAGCAAACCCTTCCCAGTAGCTCCAGCAAAACCCTTCCCAGTAGCTCCAGCAAACCCTTCCAGTAGCTCCAGCAAACCCTTCCCAGTAGCTCCAGCAAACCTTCCCAGTAGCTCCAGCAAACCCTTCCCAGTAGCTCCAGCAAGTTGATCTAATATTCTAGATTTCATTTTTAGATGTTTACATTTTAGTTAAAGATTTTTTTTAATGTCTTTATAGTTTCACTAATTCTTATTTAAAAAGTTTGAAATTATTAGTTTTAGTTATTTTCAGCTTTAATTATAAATGAGAAATGCTCAAATCAAAGTTGGTAAAGAGACATAATTATGCAAATTAAGTGTTAATTTCCTGCTGTTGCTTCCCGTCATAAGAGGCAGAAAAAGCAAAGCAAAGACATTCAGAAGAGTACAACTGATCTAGTACTGTATATGTAGCATTTTTCAAATAATATGTTGTCAGAGCAGGCCATATTTGACCCAGTGAACTTCATATCTTTCTGTTTATTGCAAAACAGTTTAACACCCCTTAAAGCCGCATTTTGTGCATATGTATTTCTAAAGCATCTAAATAGATCACAACTCTGCTGATAAACCTGTTATTCACAATCTAGCCTACTACATGTCTTCTATTGTCTGATTGACAGTTTAGACTTTGTTTAGCTAGAAAGGTCGTTTAGTATAATTAACTTCCCAATCCACAAAACCAGAGCCGATCCTCCCTATACGCAGGATACTGCGTAGGGCCCCTAAAACACCAGGGGGCCCCCTTGCTCTCAAATATCATTTCATTTTAGTTTAGCTTTTGAATTTGGCCAGTGACAAGGAAAACATTAATGATCATTTATTGTAATACAGTGCTGCGTAAAAATCAGTCAAATCAAGTCACGTGAATGTCATAAAGTCTCTTGCTTGAGACTCAAACCAACGAGTTGAAAGCGCAGCGAACCGCGGAAGAGACACGTGTTTCTCGAACGCTTTCCGCGAGCGAGATTCGAGACGGAGCGAAACACGGACAAACGTGTTTCAATCATAACCGCTCGAACCCAACCACCGACACAGATTTGTGTACGGCTCTGCTCAAAACATCTCAAAGATATAGAAAAAATGTTGTTTGTTCATCTCTCAATCATCATTGAATTGCATTGCATTAAAGGTTATGATGATCATTTAAATATCATATTGGAGATATGGAGTGACGACTGACATGTCATTTTATGCCAGTATCTGCTGTACTGTTATAAATATCATTGATTTACATTACAATCATCATAATTTCATCATATAAATATCATCATCTGAATAAAACTCTGAATAAAACTGATCTGTTTTTTCCCTCCATATTCTCACTATATCAGACTATGAACCATAAAAGCCTCAAATAAGATGCAAAAACACATATGTGAGGCTTTAAAAAGAAAAATATGAATGACTGTATGTTCTTTCAACAGTTATTGAGTCTCAAAATGAAATACACTGACTTTGTACAGCATTACTATTTATGAAAATACCTGAATAAACCCTAATACCTTTCGATCTAAAAGCATCTAAACACAAACACATGCGTCTCAAACCTCACACAGTCTTGGCAGTTGTCTTTTTTGTTCTTTGGCCAAACAATGCCAATGCCAAACATGTAAATAAATGCATACAATTACACATTGTGTTTCTGAATAGACTCCTCAGTGTTATTTGAGGTAACATTTTTGAATAATATCCCAACGCTATTTGAATAATAATTATGGCTCCAAATTTGACGTTCATTGAAACCAGTACTATTCCCTATAATTATCAACCAATTAGGCGACTTTTAACTAGCAAGGCGATGTTTGCTGGTTGTGATATTAATTTAGATTGTAATACATATGCATGTATTATTTTGGCAAACATCTGCTTTATGATTCGATGTTAAACGGGGACACAACGCTGTGGGTCCATCGAGCCTGTGGGGCCAGATTGAAGAAGCAGAAACCAGGCAACAGGAACCACCAGGTGAAATTCATTGAACAAGGTTTACATAACTCAGCACACACTTGGCAGATCAGAGACATGCGTGAGGTTCCCATTAATCTGAATTGGAACGGCACACATAGCGTCGTAAATTTACTTTTATGATGCCAGGAGGATTTGCAGCTACAATGAACCGTTTCTGCGCTGCCATATGTACAACAGGAACATTCAGAAGCCAACATGTTTACTTTGGGTGAGAGAAGGTATTCCCTGCTTCATTGCATGTTATTACTATACCTAGAAAACTTCAGGGCATCCCAGGACACGTCTCAATCTCTCTCTTCTAACAGAAGTCAAAATGCTCAAGTTTTAGTTATGAGCTGATTTTGAAAGACATCGAACTGGACAGATTCCCACATTATTCTACTGAGCGTCTGGCAACTAAAAATCGTTTTTGATATTTTCTATTCTGCCACTCCCTGCTTTTAAGGTCACGGGTTTGCTTTCCACCACCTGCGGCAGGCATCTTTTGAAGCCCACCCTGAAACACTATAAGGAAACCATCTGTTAGGACATTAGAGGAAGTCCTAAATGGACAAAGCTGATATCCAAACAGCTCTTCATCTTCTAGCTCCCCCCGTGTCTCAGCATGGCCCTGCGTCTGGGCTGGAATGAACCGAGGGACCCCGTCCATGCTGGAGGCAAACATCTACAACATCTCAGATGCCATGCTTTAAGGCCAAACATTACAGGCACACGCATTGCTTTAGTATGCATTGGTCAGTTTTGAAAATGTTGGGCTGTTTGGCTTTTCCTAGTGTTTGTTTGTTTGATTGCACTTCCTCTAGTTGCATCTGTAGATTTCAATAGAAATCTTTCAATCCGTTTTCTGAAAATGTGTTTTTTCTCCACTTCAGTAGCACTTGCTTGCACCAAAATGTTATATTCTGTATATATTCTGAAGTTTTTTACTGAATGGTTTGTTCATATATCATTCACTTGTTATATAGTTAACATATAATTCCTGAAAACATGGTCAAAAAAATCAATTTTTCCTGACTACTGGCAGTATTTTATTATTGAGTGATTAAAAAGAATAATCCAAAATCTCGCCAGTAAAACCTTTAATCTAATATGGCAACATGTGTATTTTTTAACTTGGCTTTATCCAATGTTCAGATACATTTTCTGCAAAATTATTAAACTTATATTTAATTACATTGCATATTTAAACATAATATTTCAGAAATACTTGTAACACACACACAAGGTTTTGCAGTTCTTAATGTAATCAATCAACTGTGTAAGTATGGTGACATGTACTAATGATTTTCTTTTACGCTATTCATCTGTAGTGTCTTGCCTTACTAAAAACCTTTAACTATGTTTGGACAAGCTATAGAAGTTCAAGCCAAAATTGCATCGAAGGTAAACTCAAATATGGTTTTGTGAAAGCAGATTTCCTTCCAATCAAGTGTTTGTGTAATTGGCGTTGTGCACTTGAAAAAAGTAGAAGAATTAGACTTAAGAGTTTCACATGTTTATTTTGGTGTCACTTCACAACGCACATCATGACAGACACCGAACCAGAAAGATAATAAAAAACAATTGTAGAAATACAGAAGTGCTTGTAAGAAATGACAGTCAGCTTTTTTAGTAAAAAATAAATCTATATAAATATGCACTCTTAAGAAAAATGGTTCGAAACAGTACCACAAAGTGCTATTAAAATGCTATGTATGACCTCAATGGTGTTATACATAACCTTTATAATGATAGTTTTTTTTAAATATTAATATGTTAATATTAGTATTATTTGTATATATTATTTATTAATATCGTTTTTTTTTACCCTCTATATTCCTGGTCTTATAATATATCTTACATATATTATTTCTTATAATATACTTGTCATATCTTATAATATTAGTGTCTGTGGTTTTACATAAAATCAACAACGTGTCAATTTTTTATAATTTTTTTAATGACGTGAAATTGTAGCAAAAATGACAGTGTTCTAGCAGCAGTAGAATACATTAATGAATGACGATGGATATTGAACATAAATGCTTAAAATATCGTCAGAATCCTCTATAATACCTTTAAGTTAATCATTATCTGTAATTTGTGATTGAATGGCATTTCTCTCTGCAGATGATGAGGTTGTAGCATATGAAATGCACAATTGAGTTTAGGAATAAATATGAAAATATGTCCCCTTTCATTTGTTTATGTGAAAACAATTGTTTATAAAGACCAAAAGTAATATGTGAACACTTCACAATGTTAAAAGGAAAAAGTAATAAAAAGTAACGGTATAGCTGGGTAGGTTTATGCAACCCTAGTAATAAAAATATCTAACAAAATGTATCATAAATTCAATATCTTTGTTGCTTAACTTAATGAAGAGGAGGAGAATATCTTTAACTGAATAGAGCTGGTCACACGTACATGTTCTCCTAAACTAAACAGAGAAAAGACAAACCAATTAGCATTTGAAAGTTATAATTTATAGATTTTAAGAAAGAAATTGTTTCCCCGTTGAGAGTGTTAACAGTCTGTGTAAAGTTGGATGAGCTCCAGATCTTCGAGTGTAGCCTCGGTTATGTTTTCACATTAAAATAATAACCACAACAGAAGCATGTTGTGTGAATTAAGTATGTTTTTATTGACATGCAAAATTGTCAGTGCTCATAACAACCGTTATTAGATGAATACATTAATGAATGACAATTGATAATGAACATGAATAAATACATAAAGAAGTAAAACACAAAAAATATATAGAAACCAAGTTTCAGTGAAACAATCACATTCCAGTCAATATAAAGTCCATTATTTTGGTGTGATTAAGAGCTGATTTTCTCTGTAGATGATGAGGTTGTAGGATGTGATACATCTGAAATACACAATTGAGTTTAGAGTTAAAGTGTGTTCATGTGTTTATGTAAAAACACTTGTTTATGAAGGCCAAACGCAAAAAAACGCAAGGCCAAAAAAATATAAAACGCAAAAACGCTCACAGTATGTGAGCCCTTCACAATCTTAAAAGACAAAAGAGATAGTCATGGGATAGTTTTAATATTTTTTTTGTGACTTGGTATGTTTATTCATAAGCCCAAGTAATAATTTAAAAAGTAAAAACAAAAAAAATTATCAATTCATTGTCTCTTGTACTTATAGCGGAGAAGAGGAGATAAGTTTCCAAAGCTTAGCAGAGCTACACACACTTAGGCTATATGTGACCAAAACAAATACAAAAATATGAACATGTTTGTTTGGAGACCGGTTACAATTTTCAAGTTAAATTTGTATTTAAATTTAAGAATGCAATCCTTTACCTTTTGAGAGTGTGTTTGAACTCTAGAAAACCAGTAATGAAGCGCTTCGACAGTTACAGATTCAAAAAACAAAAGGGCGGGAACAAAGAACCCTAAACTCTAACAAAGAGCCATTTTGGCATAAAATGGTTCTTCAGAATGCTATGGTTCTAAATAAAACCATTACTGCAAGTAAAGTGTACCTTAAAATAAATGCAGTTTGTGCTAAATCATATACACTCAGTTCTATACACAAGTGAGCCTTAAAGATGGGTTAATTCTACTGATCTTATATTCAATATAATACAACTTATCTAAGTGCGTTAAGCAAACCTAACTCTATAATACAACAGTCATTTAATTACTAGGAAAAACAACAACAAATCTTCTGCCATGAAAGGTCAACCAAGCACAGAGAGGAATTATTATAATTTCTTTATCAAAATCGTCAGATGACACAGCATTTGTGGGATTTTTGAGTGAGCAGATGGGTTTGATTAATGTCCACAATGTTCTTTCACTTTAAACTGTCAGGGCAAGTCTTATAAAAACCTTCCAAGTTGATGTGAGCATTTCTATTCAAGCTGTAGAAACATATCTAACCTTGTCAAAGCAAACAGTCTGGGTACAAAAGCTGTACATAAAAGACCGATTCTTAGAACCCCAGAACAACGATTTAATCGTTACTTGATGTGACGTCAGACATCTGAAAAAAGTCCTACTGGATGAACTCTTTCAAAATGTCACAGGTGTTTTTACTGATGACCTCACGGAGTTTACGGAGGCGTCGGACGCTGGAGAGGACGATGAAACTGTCTGGCTGCAGCACGGCCATGCCGTTGTTGACGTCCCCCATGATGATGATCTGACCGTCGGAGGCGGTGACGTTCGGACACGGACAGGCCCAGTCCATGTTCTGCAACGTCACCTCCAAGGGCTCGTTCCCGAAGAACTTCAACCCCATTTTCTCATCCTTCAGGATCTCTTCCACGGTGATCAGAGCGTGCCCTGAGTCCTGGTCCTCGGTCAGCTCCGTCATATGTCCCAGAATCACAAAATCGCTTTTGCAGAAGCTGGTCACCATCTTGTGCCGCGGCTTGCACGACTTGCAGCGATGGTTCCTCGGGAACGGGCAGGTGTCCTCGCAAGCTTCTTTGGTTTTGAAGTTGTTCTCGTTGCCTTTGCAGCCACCGTATACGAACGGTTGGCATTGATGCTGGGATCCGCTGTAAGCCCAGCGAGGTTCGTATGCCTTGCAAGGTCCCTGGTAGATGGGAAGATTGCAAGGAGCGGCGAGTTCGTCCCGACAGGACGACATGCAGGTCTCGTAAGTATCAAAGTGGTTGCGGTTTTTGCTGCAGTTGCCGTAGGTGAAGGTATAGCAGTTGTTCCTCTGGGGGTCATAAAACCAACTCAGCTTTTCCTCCCCACAGTCTTCGCTATCAGGCACCTTAAAGCACTCCTCTGCTGGCAAACGAGTGGAGTTTGACTTGGTGACTGGCTCTTGCTCAACTACAGATAGTGGAAAATGCACTTGGATGGATCCGCCCGCATTCGTGGCCGTGCATGTATAGACGCCGGCATCTTGCAGTTGGGCGTTGTAGACCACCAGCTGGCCGATGTTGGTGACCACAACGTTCCCATGCACGTGATTGGGTTTCAAGACTACTTTTCCTTGCCCGTCCATCTGCTTCTCCCAGGTGATCTCTGGCTTCGGGCGGCCAGCGACTTCGCAAAGGAAGCTGGCGGTGTATCCGACGAACACGGATTGCTGTGACGGGCTGTTCACCAGGACGGGAGCGTGCACGTCTACAGGAGTGGTGCGCTGCAGCGTGGTGGTGGGCAATGCGGTGGTACCTGCCGGGAGAGGACTAGTGTTGGGCCAGGTGAGGTGGAAGCGGCACGTCACCACCGATAAGGAGATGCCTTTGGAGCACGCTTCTGCATCCATGTAGCACTTGTTGTAGTAAGTCATCCCATCCGAGGCGCAGGTGAAGTGGGGCTCTCTCTCGCAGCGGTCACGGCACTTGCACATGGGCTGGCCGTCCCAGATGTCGCACTCGGAGCCCTGCTGAGTGCACATGAACTTGTCGCAGGACGCCTCCTTTGGCATGCCCATGGGCCCTTTCTTGCCCGTAATGTCGATGTAGCGGGCCGCCACACAGCTGCGATTGCCGCAAACATTGGCACAGCACTTTTCGAACGTTTCACATTCCTGAACAAAGCAAAGACAGAAGGCATCATTTTGCATGATATTTCAGTTGCATTCTCTTGATAATCATGATTACATGAATGAAAAGTATACATAACAATAAATTGTTATAATATATGTATATATATATATATATTTATAAATTAAATTAACAAGTAATGAATGAAATATATAAATGATGAATAAATAAATGTATATATTTGAACATGTATGCTGTACAAAGTAATAAATATATAACAAATGTTGTATATATATATATATATATATGTGTGTATATAAATAAAATGGACATTCATGGAGGTTGTACACACACACCCACAGACACACACACACACACACATAATATTGTATGTATACATATATCAATGAAATGGACATGCATGCATGCAAATTATATATATATATATATATATATATATATATATATATATATATAATTTTGTGTATATACTACACATGTGTGAATGTATAAAAACATAAAAAATGTACATATGTGTATATATACATAACATTTTAGTATATACAATTAATTTCAATGAAATGAAAGGCAAACCTGGTCAGATTCACATTCTCTCGTGCAGGTGCTCATTGCATCAACCCACAAGTTTGGGTTCATGTCGTTTGGACAGATCCCTGCGTGGGAATACGCAACTCTTTGCAAAGTCATGCCTTTCGCGCATTGCCTGTCCACTAATAGCAGCAAAAGCTGTCCCGAGACGAACCAGATCCAGCGAGGAAACAGCATCCACCACATGTTGGAGGGCAGAAATGAGAACTTATTTTGAGGAGTTACGAACCTAATTGTATTGAAACAGCTGAGCCTGAATTGTGCGCCTCCAGCTTCCAAGCAGCAGGAGACAAGAATAAACAAAAATCTCCCAGTGATTCAGAATACTGTGAGTGAAAAGTGAGTTCAGATCTCTGTATTTATTCTATTTAATCGTTTGGACTTCTTGAGCAACAAGGCTATTCTCCTGACCACAAAACTCGCCTTACGCGTTACGACAGTTATGAATTACTCTGTAGTTCTAGAGAGAGGATAAAAACATCTGGTGCAGATTTGGGTTGGTACTGGGACACCTGCATCTCTTTGAAAGTGCTCTAGGCTGCTGCTTTAACCCTTTATCCACGTGATGCGCGCTCGCGTGGGAATTGCGCGCACACGAACCCTTCAACGTACTACATAAGAATCCAAAAGCGTCAGTTTTCAAATATCAGTGTTTCAGTAATGTTATGCCCGTTTAACCAATCACACATGAAATCTCCATCACAAGTGCAATATAAAGGATTTTCGGGACAAACTGCGCGAGGTAAGAAAAGACGTCACAGCTGAGTTATTAATTCGTGATTATATTTAAAAAATACACGCATCTAATGTTAAATCTGACAAATACCGACTGTGCAAACCATCAATGTTATATCCAAATGTGCTATATAACACTGCAAGGGTTTCCCTTTGACATGTGGGTTATTGAATTAAACGTTTATCGTTGAATTTATCAATACGGATCAGCTATATGGCATAAAATCTAACCCTGTCACACAAATCCACCATAAACTTTCTTGAATCGCCAATACCAATATTTAAGGAGTAGCCTAAATATGCGAATAAACAGCCTAATAACAAAGAGATCCATCGACAATGCTGTCGGTACATTTGATCATACACTAAAAGAGACTAGACATACGGGTACTACACAACCAAAGACGCATTCAACTCTCCTTCACAACACTGAAGGCAAAACTCAGGTGCCAGTGATCGCGCGCAGTTGATTGCGACAATTTGATCTAATATTTAATGTTTTTTTATAGATAATGAGAAAATTAGCAAATGAGAATCATTACAATTACAGAATATATTTTGAGACAAATTATATATATATTAGATTTTCAGTTTTTGCATTTTTTTAATTGAATATATTTTAGTGACAGTGTATAAGTGAATTTATATGAACTGCACAATTTTGCTTATCAAAACAAACAGAATATGGTTTAAATATTGCTGAAGGGATTGTCTTGAACAATTATTAACCATTCTTACAATTTTAGCTGCATTTGTATAAATACATTTATAACATTTTATAGAAAACAAACCACATTTATGATTTCCCACAAAATTAGTTTTTCCCTGTTCGATATTCCTTTTTCTGGAATCATACATTACTGGAGAAGTTTTACATTAAATGATGTGCATTAAAATGAGGGTTTATCTTAGAACACGTGGAGCTTTCCATAACACCACAGCCTGTGAGTAAAACTCAAAAACTATTTATGCAAAAGCACTAATGCAGATTAATAAAGAGCTGCAAGACTCTCATTAGTCCTGCCAAACATGTGAACAGAACAAAGGACGTTTCATTCACAGTGCACTTAAGCTAGTGAGTCACGCCTTAAACAATAAATAAATAACACAAAATAAGTCTGAAAAGGTTGATAATACATTTAATAATTTAAAAACATTTTGACTTTTTATTCTTTGGTTGTTTGTTTGTTTCTTCAATTTATATTCTCAAAAAAAGTTAATTGCACTAAACATCTAAAATATCTAAAATGTATATATAACACAGCAGAACACTGAGCTGCTCATGAGACGCTTCACCTTATTTTACCCCTGTGACCAGAGATTAACTTTAACAGTGCCTCGTTGTTAACTTTAACTGTTTATTTCCTTGTTCTCACATATCGTTCCAGAGAGAAAAAAAAACGTTCAGGTTCTCAAGCGTCAAATGAGGACAAACTCTTATGAATTACACTTTCCTTCTTTTTTTTCCTTTCCCCCTTGCATTTTACCTCACTTAAACATCTAGAAATCTCAGACAGTAGACTGACATTCAGAAGAGATCCACTACAATTTGGCCATCAACAGTTATCCATATGATATTTCACGCCTCAGGAGTTTCAATCCAAATATATACCATTACCTGTACCTCTAAAATCAAGTATTGTTTCCTCAAACATTGCAGAGGAAGCGTGTTTGAGTGAAGGTTGAGGAGAGTATCTGGCCTCCAGCAGGAATACAAGGCTTTGATGAGCCGCTTTAACTGCTGGCACACTGATAACACACTGCAACAGCAGCTCTTCTGCGCTCGGCGTGATTGATTGCTCAAGGAGCTGCATTCTTTCACGTACCTGCTTCAGAAACACTTTACCTTACTTGCCCTCTACGGAGGCAATGTGGGATGTTTTTTTTTTATATATTGTAATGGGAACAAAAAGTTAATAAACTCCTGTCAGTCTGAACATCTTGAGTGAGGACTGATGCAGCCTCAGGGTGTGCCATTAAAATAACAGGATAGTTGTGAAAAACCATCGACTGGGAGGCTATAACACAGCAGACTGAACTATACTAATGATCTGAAGACAATCTATATCACTTTGTTAAGAAATGGTTGACAGTTTAAAACCGATGGACAAATTTAGTTCTTTGGAGTATCCATGACCGTGAAATTTCATTGGAATATTATTGGTTTAAAGATAACAAACCTTCAGAAAGATTTCCCTAGTTTGATCATTATTAATTGAATAAAGTTACACTGATATCTACAATGTAACCGTGTGTAGGCTGTAACGTTTTTAAAAGTAAAGAATGTAAAACCTTAATACATTCACCACTGTTTAAAATGTGGGGTCAGTCTTTTTATATGTTTTTGAAAGAAGTCACCAAGGCTGCATTTATTTCATCAAATACAGTACAATTTTTGAAATATTATACTTTCAATGTGAATGTTAAAATATAATGGTCACAAACGCGTCGGAGCAAGGGAACGAAGAGACAAGAAGTTCTTCAAATAATATATTTTAATGATACCTCAGGGAACATGGAGCACAGGTAAGACGAATACTGAATGACGATTAAGACCGGAGTCCGGACACAGAGGCAGGGAAGCACAGGACTTATAAACACTGGGGAAAACTAGATACTTATGACACACGGCTAGGGACTAATGACTAATGACAGGACTAATGAACTAATAAACAGGAAACACCAAATAAGGGCATAAGAGGAGGGAAACACAGGACAAAAGACTGACATTACTCCCCCCTCCCTGAAGGCATGTCCCGCCCGTGCAACATCCTGTTGGGTGGGCTTTCTGGAGGCCTCACGGGGCAGAGTTCGGTGACATAAGGCCTCCTGGGCGGCGCCATAACCCACGTGGAGCAGGGGACTCGGGAGGCATGACGGAGCAGCGAGCCTGGACGGCTATGGCGGATCCCGGGATTTAGAGGAGGCCATGGCGGGGCCCTCTCCAAGGGCCGCGGCCCCCGTCCCCACGGATTGAGTCATACTAGTCAAGTCAATTCAAGTCACCTTTATTTATATAGCGCTTTTAACAATACAAATTGTGTCAAAGCAACTGCACAATATCAAATAGGAAAATAGTGTATCACTAATGTAAAATGACAAGATTAAACACCCATTTTCCAGTTAAAGGCATTTCATTATTGAATTCAGTGATGTCAATCGTCCAGCTCAGTTCAGTTTAAATAGTATCTGTGCAATCAAGGCGGTGATATCGCTGGAAATGAAGTGTCTCCACTAAGCAAGCCAGAGGCGACAGCGGCAAGGAACCAAAACTCCATCGGTGACATAACGGAGAAAAAAAACCTTGGGAGAAACCAGGCTCAGTCGTGGGGCCAGTAGTTCTCCTCTGGCTAGACGAACCAGTAGTTTGTTCCAACTGCAGCAGAGTCAGATTGTAAGGGCTCCACTGGTTCCAGTGGTCTTTTCCCGATGGATGTATAGGTGACAAGGTCCTCACTGGAGATCTGTCTCTGGGGCTCATCTAGGTGTCCTAGACTCTGCTGACGTTCAGAGCTGTAGAGGTCGTCTCTAGGTGATGATCCACCATCTGATCTGATACGGACCGGATCGGGTGGCTACAGTGACCTCGGAATAAGAAAGAAACAGACTAATATTAGCGTAGATGTCAATCTTCTTACGATGTAACAAGTACATCGTGTTTTATGGGAAGTGTTCCCGGTTCCGGTTGACCTAATTAATGCAGCCTAACAATCCTTTAACGGATTTGAATATTATAAGCGTATTAGTGTGTTAAGTTTACGCCAGGTTAAAGAGATGGGTCTTTAATCTAGATTTAAACTGACAGAATGTGTCTGCCTCCCGAAAAGTGTTAGGTAGATTGTTCCAGAGTTTGGGCGCTAATAGAAAAAGGTTCTGCCGCCAGCAGTTGATTTTGATATTCTAGGTATTATCAAATGGCCAGAGTTTTGAGATCGTAGCAGACGTGGAGGACTGTAATGCGATAAGAGCTCGCTTAAGTACTGAGGGGTTAAGCCATTCAGGGCTTTATAAGTAATTAACAAGATTTTAAAATCTATAAGATGTTTAATAGGGAGCCAGTGCAGTGTTGACATAACCGGACTAATGTGGTCATACTTCCTGGTTCTAGTAAGAACTCTAGCTGCTGCATTTTGGACCATCTGTAGTTTGTTTATTAAGCGTGCAGAACAACCACCTAATAAAGCATTACAATAATATAACCTTGAGGTCATAAACGCATTAAATAACATTTCTGCATTTGACATTGAGAGCATAGGTCTCAGTTTAGAATTTTACAAATGCTAGAAATGTGGCTGTCAAAGGAAAGATTGCCATCAAATAGCACACCTAGGTTCCTGACTGATGATGAAGAATCGAGAGAGCAGCCATCAAGTGTTATACAGTGTTCTAGGTTATTACTTGTGTGGTTTTTAGGTCCGATAATTAACACCTCTGTTTTTTCAGAATTTAGTAGTAAGAAATTATTTGTCATCCAGTTTTTTATATCGACTATGCATTCCATAAGTTTCTCAATTTGGTGTGTTTCACCAGGCCGTGAAGAAATATAGAGCTGAGTATCTTCAGCATAACAGTGAAAGCTAACCCCATGTTTCCTGATGATATTTCCCAAGGGTAACATGTAAAGAGTGAAAAGTAACGGCCCTAGTACTGAGCCTTGAGGTACTCCATACTGTACTTGTGATTGATATGATACCTCTTCATTCACTGCTACGAATTGATGGCGGTCAGATAAGTACGATTTGAACCATGCTAATGCACTTTCACTAATGCCAACAGAGTTTTCAAATCTATTCAAAAGAATGTTGTGATCGATAGTTTCGAATGCAGCGCTAAGATCCAGGAGCACTAATAGAGAGATACAACCACGATCAGATGATAAGAGCAGGTAATTTGTCACTCTAATGAGAGCAGTCTCAGTACTATGAGATGGTCTAAATCCTGACTGGAAATCCTCACAGATATCATTTTTCTCTAAGAAGGAATATAATTGTCAGGATGCTACCTTTTCTAGTATCTTTGACAGAAAATGGAGATTCGAGATCGGTCTGTAATTAACTAGATCTTTGGGGTCAAGTTGTGTTTTTTATGAGAGGCTTAATAACAGCCAATTTAAAGGTTTTGGGGACATACCCTAATGACAATGACGAATTAATAATAGCCGAAAGAGGATCTATGACTTCTGGAAGCACCTGTTTTAGTAGTTTAGATGGAATAGGGTCTAACATGCATGTTGTTGGTTTAGCTGATTTAACACGTTTATACAATTCCTCCTCTCCTATAGTAGAGAATGAGTGGAATTGTTTCTCAGGGGATCTATAGTGCACAATTTGATGTGATACTGCAGCTGGCAGCTGCATGGTTACCGTTTTATCTCTAATAGTATCTTCTAAACGCTTCTTCACTGGAGGAAGCGTTGTTATGGATTATGGACTCATATTTTGGCAACTCATGTTTTGTACAAACACGCAGCTTTTGTCTTCTCCAGATGTTAACTGATGGACTGGAGTGGTGTGGATTACTTTTTCATTATTGTGATTATCAGCTGTTTGGACTCTCATTCTGACGGCACCCATTCACTGCAGAGGATTCATTAGTGAGCAAGTGATGCAATGCTACATTTATCTAAATCTGATGAAGAAACAAACTCACCTACATCTGTACGACACAAAATGACTGAAACTATTATTCTGTTTATGCTTCTAAAGTGTTTTCATCATTCAGCACGTCTGTAGATCCTGGAACACCAGCTGCACGTAACCCTGTTGTTCTCAGTATGAAAGCAGCATGTCATATTCTCACAAACAGGCCCACCCCTTGCAAGGTTTATTTCCCAGAAAACACCTTCCACGCCAGGAATGATTCACAAACATCACAGGCTGTCAATGCCACAGACAACTAAATTGGGAAATGTGCAGACAGTACGAAGATAAATTGCCCCTCAATAACAAACCATCGCTTTGTTTTATATCGTGGGCGAATCTTGCTTTGTCACCGGTCCATCGAAACACACCCGCCTCTGCTCCAATCTTTCCGCCCGCAGCGTGAAGTGATCAGGCAGGTAAAGAGGAAGAGCCAAACCCATCCATATTTCATGTGTTCAGCCTGAGGGAGCAATCTTCCTCGCATTTACATCCTTCTGTGTCCATCATCATCTGTCGGTGCGGCGGCGGAGAGACAGCAGTCTTTAAATGAAGTAACACCGCTGATCCTAATTAAGAAAATTACAATACAGGACGGCCAACACTCAGATCTCCAGCGCAGAGCGTGAGGGGTCTTGTTTGGAGATGAATGGGAATAAACAGCCCTCCTGTCTGGATCCTCGCAGGCCTGCCAATGTCTGTCACTGACGGGAAGCCGCATGACTGAGGATATTTAAGGATCTGGGATTCTTTTCTGCCTCCAGGAGATGTTTCGTGATTAAGCTTGATCTGGGAGCCGAAAGGAGCCGTGGAGGGAGTTTTGTGGGCTTGTGTCATTGAATTGGGTAATTTCGCTTGAGAGTGTTTGACATTAGGAATGTCTGGTTTCACGGAGGTAAAGACCTGGAGAAAATCATTGAGAGTCATTATCATATCAAAAACATAAAGGGTTATCATTAGGAATGCATGCGCCACTAATACATTTAGCTGGATTTTCTTAAAGGGGTAGTTCACCCAAAAATTAAAATGACCACATTATTTGCTAATCCTCAAGCATTCCTGGGTGTATATGACTTTTGTCTTTCAGACGAATACAATCGGAGTTATATTAAAACAATGTCCTGGATCTTCCAAGATTTATAATTGGTGAATGGGTGTCGATATTCTGAAGTCCAATGAAGTGCGTCCATGCATCATAAAAAGTGCTTCACACATGACTCCAGGGGGTTAATAAAGGCCTCCTGAAGCAAATCGATTCCTTTGTATAGTAAAAATATCCATATTTAAAACTTTGTGAACCGTAAACTCTAGTTTCTGCTAACTATCGTATAGAGTGGTGTTCCAGCGGATGACATTTAGAGAGCAAAACAAAACACGTCACGAATTAGCAAAGCGAGGATTTGTCAAGAAACATGTCGGAGGATTTCTATATAAGCCAAGAGGAGACTGCTTTTCCTTTGCTGTTAACACAGAAATGAGCAAATTCCCTTCAGAAGGCCTTTATTAACCCCCCTGGAGCACTTTTATTATGGATTTATGCACTTTTATTGGACTTCATAATCTCAATGAGAGTGAGTAAATCATGGGGTAATTTCTGCTTTCTTCATGTCAGATTTATTCAAACATACGTATATAGTCACTAAGATCATTCTAGTGTTTTTATTGTTAATTAACAGTGTGAGCACTGGATAATTTTCCTGAGGTTGGTTAAATGCAAGGTAACATGTTCACAAGCTGATTTATTTGACGTCTTTTGGTGGTTGAAACACTGAACGATCAGTTAAATGACACATTTTTGTTTCCAACAGCTTCTGATGTTCCTTCATGTTTATTTCGTACTGTAACTAATAGTAAACAGAAAGTAAATTATCGATGCACATGCCGCTTGAACTAAAGTGGCTACAGCGATCTCACAAAAAATTCAAAGAGCATAAAAAACACATTTATTGTTTGAAATTTGTGCCAAAATGGACAGAATTTGAAAGCTGAGATTTTTCTTATTAAAAATAACAACGCTTCTGTGATTATTGGATGGGGGAGTGCGCCGTAAATAATGTTCGGTGAAGGGAAAACCTCAGATCTGGCAACCCTGACATGAACTACGAGTGATTCAGAGGGTCAAATAGAGATATTATTAAATTATGCTATGCATTATCATCTTCGACAGCGTTAAATAGTCTTTGATTCTGCTCAAGAGACATTTTCTTCACACACCAGTTGCTTCTGATCAGTTTTTCTTCTTTTGATTAACAGGAAATAATTGGCCCTGATTTCAAACAGTCACCCAACAGTGCTTTA
>QVTF01025652.1:0-42055 GCA_003573665.1 Oxygymnocypris stewartii
GAGAGAGCATGGGCACGCCACACCTGCAGAAGGTCCTCAATCAGGTACTGTGACCGCTGGTGACCGGAGACGCTCGGACTGTATGTGCTTTAATGTTGTGTTTCACAGCAACTGACCAACCACATCCGGGACACGCTGCCGGCCTTCCGCAGTAAACTGCAGTCGCAGCTGCTGGCGCTGGACCGGGAGGCCGAGGAGTACCGGCACTACCGGCCCGACGACCCGTCACGCAAGACCAAAGCCCTGCTGCAGTCAGTCCACGCTAACACTAGAACCAGCTAGCACCAGACCACACGCTAAACACCGGATCACACGCTAACACCAGACCACACGCTAACACCAGACCACACGCTAACAACAGAACCAGCTTGCACCAGACCAGAACCAGCTAACACCAGACCACACGCAAACACCAGACCAGAACCAGCTAACACCAGACCACACGCAAAAACACCAGACCAGAACCAGCTAACACCAGACCACACGCTAACACCAGACCAGAACCAGCTAACACCAGACCACACGCTAACAGCAGACCAGAACGAGCTAACACCAGACCATACGCTAACACAGACCAGAACTGGCTAACATCAGACCAGAACCAGCTAACACCAGATCACACACTAATACCAGACCAGAACCGGCTAACACCAGACCACACGCTAACACCAGACCAGAACCAGCTAACACCAGACCACACGCTAACACTAGACCACACACTAACACCAGACCATAAGAGCTAACACAGACTGAACCAGCTAACACCAGAACCAGCTAACACCAGACACACGCAAACACTAGACCAGAACCGGCTAACACCAGACACACACTAACACCAGACCAGAACAGCTAACACCAGACCACACGCTAACACCAGACCGAACCAGCTAGCACCAGACCACACGCTAACACCAGATAGAACCAGCTCGCACCAGACCACACGCTAACACCAGACCAGTACCAGCTAACACAAAAAGGGATAATTCACCCAAAAATGTAAATGTGATGTTTATCTGCATACAGGGCATCCAAGATGTAGTGTTTCTTCAGTAGAACACAAACGGAGATACCGTTTAAGATAACTCAAACTGTAGCGGCCTGTCAGTCATATAATGGCAGTCAATGGCACTCACGGCTTTAAGAGTCAATAAAGATACACCACATTAAAGGTAGATCGCTTCCGTGCATGTGTCTGCTATGCCAGAGCATAGATATGTATAGATTTCCCATTCGACTGTATGTATAGCAGCCTATAGAATCGCTAATGAGGCATCTATGTATATACCTGTATATCTATGTTCCAGAGCATGTTGTGACACGCTCAGGACAGTGCAGTGGATCCGAGGTTAAAACAATATACTGTTCAGTTTCTTGCACACTGATCGTATCGTGTCTTTAGACCTCAATGCATGTGGTTTTGTCTGTATATGTTTATTGACTCTCAAGCCGTGAGTCCCATTGACTGCCATTATATGACTGAAATACCACAACGGTTTGAGTTATCTTAACTTACACGTCCATCCGGAGTCTCTTCAGACGGAGTCTCTCAGTCTCAATCAGAACTGCAATATTACGATTACTTATGATTAGTTGATTCCTATGCATAGCTCTCTGTTGCTATTCAGAGACGCTGTCCAAATGTAGAGGACTAGATCAGAGCGTGGCATCACACTAGATTGGGGTGAGTTTCTGTGCGTCTGCAGGATGGTGCAGCAGTTCTCGGTGGACTTCGAGAAGCGTATCGAAGGCTCCGGCGATCAGGTGGACACCGTGGAGCTGTCCGGTGGAGCCAAGATCAACCGCATCTTCCACGAGCGCTTCCCTTTCGAGCTGGTCAAGGCAAGTCTGCCGAACACCGTGACTGCGATCACTTCTTACCGCTTCAGCCTAACCAGACCTGTGTTCTGTGACAGATGGAGTGCGACGAGAAAGAAATGCGTCGGGAAATCAGCTACGCCATCAAGAACATCCACGGCATCAGGTGAGGTTTGTTTGAGTCGTTTCATCTAGGATCCGATCTGTGGGTGTTCTGCTCAGGTGTGTGTTTCTTCTGCAGGACGGGTCTGTTCACTCCAGACATGGCCTTCGAGGCCATAGTGAAGAAGCAGATCGTGAAGATCAAGCAGCCGTGTATTAAGTGTATTGATCTGGTGGTTCAGGAGCTGATCGACACGGTCCGGCAGTGCAGTAATAAGGTGAAACTCAACTAAATGTAGCCGTTTGTGACCCTGGAGCAAAAAATAGTCTTAAAGTGTCCAGTTTTGGAAATTGAGATGTATGCATCATCTGAAAGCTGAATAAATTATATTTCCATTGATGTATGGTTTGGTCAATATTTGAAAATCTGGAATCTGAGGGTGCAAAAAAAATTAAATATTGAGAAAATCATCTTTAAAGTTGTTCAAATTAAGTTCTTAGCAATGTATATTACTAATAAAAGAAAATATGTTTTGATATATTTATTGTAGGAAATTTACATGGAAACAGATCTTAATATCCTAATGATTTTTGGCAGAACATAAAAATGTATCATTTTGACCCATACAATGTATATGTTGGCTATTGCTACAATATACTTATGACTCTGCTAATGACTGCGTTTGTGCTCCAGGGACACAAATAATCATTATTCCAACATTAAGCTTGGGACAAGACTGGTGTTAAAAGTTGCTAATAATAATGTGAATGATAAAATACACACACAATGATGTCAAATGCCCATCAGTGTATTGAATCCGTGCACTAGTTGTTGATTAACCTGCTGCCGTCTGTGTCATTAAAGCAGCTGTATGTAGCTTTGTGTATGTTGTACGGTGGCTGAGAGAGCTCAACACATGCAAATAGAAAAGCACCAGCAAATTAAGAAAACACCTTCATTAGTTTGACAATACAAACAAATACAAAAATCCATGGTTCATTTGTGCATGTTTATAGTAATTATGAATTTTTATATAATAAAGGCATTTAATTTATTTATAATTTAGCCATCTTACATAACCTTTCACAGTTATTGTATTTAATCAGATTATTATAGCCCCCCCCCCATAACATTTATGATTTTAATTATCATAAAAATAACATTGCACATTTTCCATAAAACTCTAGAAATGTTCAAGTCCAGAAAATCCTGAAATCCTGGTGGGACTGAACAAATGCCATTCATTAGCGCTCAAATGTGTGTCTCAAATGCATTAATCGTTCTTCGTTATTGCTCAGTGCCGTCAAATCAGCAGTGTTTCGCTGATTAGGACCTTATTTCCACCGGTGTCTCATGACACAGTTTACTGAGTCGACTCTCAGACCCAAGTCCATTAGATGACTAAGAAGAATATCCTGACACAGTGAGCATATTAGCATGCACTTTTTTCTGGAGTGATTTTAAAGCAAGCCATCTGGCTGGTTCTGTAACATCACTTCAGTGCAGTTTAGAAGCTATGGTTAATCTTGTGTTTTTCTGCACGCTCAGCTGGATTCGTTCCCTTGTCTGCGGGAGGAGACGGAGCGGATCGTCACGTCTTATATCCGTGACCGAGAGAGCAAAGCTAAAGAGCAGGTACGACGCACCTGGGTATGTGTGTGCACGGGTGGATAACGAGATTACGGCTCTGTAACGAGATTACGGCTTGCTGCCGTCTGTGTCTCTGCAGATCTTGCTGCCTCATCGGACGTTCAGCTCGCCTACATCAACACCAACCACGAGGACTTCATCGGCTTCGCCAAGTACGTGCAGATCTTTGTCTGAGCACGAGGGCAGTTTCAAAGAGTCTTAAGGGTTATTTTTTCCAAATTAAGATGTATGCATCATTTGAAAGCTGAATTAATAATCTCTCCATTGATGTATGTTTTTCATTCAGTAACGAATCACCAATGTGTGTTGATCAGAGATGCTCAACAGTTCTTCTGTTGGTTTGATTGGAACTATTTTCATTTGTGAAATTGAGCAAAAACACAATATTGTGCCTAAAATCTAACACAAATATTTATTGAAATATTGTATAAAGTCAGTATCATATTTTCAGTAGTGCATATATTAAAGGGGTCATGAACTGCTGTCTGAGGTCCACTTATAATGTTTTCTAGGATTTTTACATCAAAAACATCAAAATTTTGAAGTATTGGGCTATGTTCTGTTCTGTTTTGACCCCCCTCTCATCAGAACGCTCTGCTTGGATAGGCGTGGAGGATAGTAGACTCAGAAGGACACACCCACTGCTGTGATTGGCTAATAGCTGACAGCCTACATATTTCAATGCATAGCAAACACTCTGGGTTTTTTTAATGATTAATTCAATATTTTTTAATAAAAATAAAGTTAATTCACGCTTTCCTGAAGTTGTGATCAGAAGGAAGATGTAGAATCGGTGGGCGGGGCTAAACAGGCAGTAATGTAGAATCGGTGGGCGGGTATGAACAGGCAGCGATGTAGAATCGGTGGGTGGGGCTAAACAGGCAGTTATGTAAATTCGGTGGGCGGGGCTAAACAGGCAGCGATGTAGAATCGGTGGGCGGGGCTAAACAGGCAGTGATGTTGATCTTCTTCAGCAGAGGCAGTGTTTATCCACACTATTACATCATAGAGCAGAACATTCCACAAGCTGTCACTTTGGCAGACTGTCTTCAATATAAGCTGTTTTTAGACCACCGAGTTCTGAAACTTACATGTTTTTATAGAACAATGACCTCTTATATGTCAAAATATCAAGGGACTTTTGGTTATTCAGTTCATAGCCCCTTTAAGGAAAAGACGCACTCTTGCTGATGTGATATTGTTATATATATTGCTATGCACTATATCATATGATATCAATATAAGAGTGTGATTTTTTTTGTCTCTCTCTCTCTCTCTCTCACACACACACACACACACACACACACACACACACACACACACACACACACACACACACACACACACACACACACACACACACACACACACTCCCTCTCTCTCTCTCTCTCTCTCTCTCTCACACACAAACACACACACTCTCTCTCTCTCACACACACACACACACACACACACACTCCATCTCTGCCTCAGTGCTCAGCAGCGCAGCAATCAGGCGAATAAGAAGAGCTCTGCAGGGAATCAGGTCAGTGTGCTGGTGTTTGTGAAGGCCATCTATGTTTATGGCACTCCAGACATCGATGTTGTCATTTTACGTGGCTTTGACTTTCTTTCAGCTCTGCTTTTATTGCCCTCGTTTGCTCTCACTGTATTGCTCTTCTGTCCATGTGTAATGGACATGTTGAGTTGTGTTTCTGTTCTCACACATGCGTGTCATGTTCTCTTCACTCTCCTCCCGTGTGAGCGAGCGGCTCCTGCGTGATGTGCTGTTGTGTTTGACTCAGGAGCTCCAGGTAAGAGCCTCTCATATCTCCATCACTCCTATCTCATCAGAGCGAGATTGTCTCTGTCTCAACACACTGACGACAGACAGAACCTCCTCTGTTCATGCATCCGAATGTGATCTTGATTCATAAACATGATCAAACACAGGCAGGGTCGAACAACAGCAAACGGGTATGGCATGGGCAAGACACAAGAGTAAACCTAGGGCAAGCGTGGGTCTTTGATCGGCGAACGTAACCAGGGAGCAAAACAAGAGAGAATCAGTGGGCGGGGCTAAACAGACAGTGATGTAGAATCGGTGGGCGGGGCTAAACAGGCAGTGATGTAGAATCGGTGGGCGGGGCTAAATAGACAGTGATGTAGAATCGGTGGGCGGGGCTGAACAGACAGTGATGTAGAATCGGTGGGCGGGGCTAAACAGACAGCGATGTAGAATCGGTGGGCGGGGCTAAACAGACAGTGATGTAGAATCGGTGGGCGGGGCTAAACAGGCAGTAATGTAGAATCGGTGGGCGGGGCTAAACAGGCAGCGATGTGGAATCGGTGGGCGGGGCTAAACAGGCAGCGATGTGGAATCGGTAGGCGGGGCTAAACAGGCAGCGATGTAGAATCGGTGGGTGGGGCTAAACAGGCAGCGATGTAGAATCGGTGGGCGGGGCTAAACAGACAGTGATGTAGAATCGGTGGCTGGGCTTAATAATCCTTAAACACGAGCAATGGTTCATGCAGGAGCAAACATAGTCCAAACAGCAAGACGAAAGAGTAATCCAAAATAAATATGAATAAACTAGGACAGGCTCCGTAAAGTTGCTATCAGCTAACACAGTGATAAACACTAAACAATACTCAGCGATCTGAGCAGGAACCGAGTGCATGTTTATACGGTGTGTGTAATAGCTTTCGGGTGACCGTGTGATTGGTAACGCTGTATGCAATCAGTGCAATGGAACATGGGAAATGCAGTCCAGGGTGATGTGCAACAATCTGCGTGGTGTAAAAGTCAATGTAATTGGAGGGCGAACCCTTGTGATTCATAGACCGGATTCATGACACAAACGAACATGCGGTTGAACTAGAGAGACTGAAGAAGAAGATCTAAGAGTACGCACAGGAGTTTAAATTTGAAGATCAGAAAGATATAATGGAGCTAAATTATTAAGAGCTTTAAACATAAGAAGCAGGGGTTTGAATTAAATTTGATATTTAAGGGAGCCAATGCAAGTGATATAGAACTGAAGAAATGTGCTCTATGAAAGGAGGTCCATAAATTATTTGTGCGGCTGAATTCTGGACCAGATGCAGTTTATGTAAGGCTTTAAAAGGAAGAGTTGCAGTAGTCGGTCCATGGTGTAACCAAAGCATGTACAAAAGTAGTAGTGCTATTGTTTGTCGAAAATGGGCAAAAACGATTTATGTTTCACTGAAGTTGGCCGAACAGATGATATTATTATTATTATTTTTTTTAAATATACGTTGCTATCGAGGACGACACCCAGAATTTTTACCTGAGAAGATGGAAAAACTGTTGACTTATCAATAGTCACAAAAAAGACCAGATTTGACCTGAGTAGACTATGTACCTACAATACGAATTTAAGGAAATTAGATGACAACCAATTTTGTATTTCAGCTTAACAGAGAAGAAGAAGGAAATACAGAATTAGGCATAGAAGACATATAGTGAGCTGGGTGTCATCAACATAGCAATGGAAATAAATTCCAAGCTTCCTAAAATTTAGACCAAGTGGCAGTAAATAAATGATGAATAGAAGAGGTCCCAAGACTGAGCCTTGGGGAACACCATCAGTAACATGCGATAGCTCAGATCTGACGTTTTAAAGTTGTACAAACTGAGTGCGACCAGAAAGATATGATCTAAAGCAAGACAGACAGGTGTCCGTAAATCCTGCCTAAGAAGATGTTATGTGAGATTGTATCAAAGGCAGCACTCAGATCAAGCAAAACAAGTACAGTCAACTGTCCAGAGTCCACTGCCATAAGCAAATCATTTTATTGCCCAGCCCTACATTAGATGTATAATACCCTTTGAACCAGTTGGTTTGAGGGGATTTTAGTGTAGGAAAGAAGCTTAACAGATGTCTTGAAACATCTCAGCAATGTCTTGAAGTGAGGAAATCATGGTATAAGCAGAATAATTGACTAATAATTGAAAAATAATACAAACCTGCGGCGTAACTGGAAAACTGCTTCACATCGTGGCAACATTAATGCTTCAAATTCTTGAAATAAAAATCCTGCACACCCATTGTGCAAATATCTGGCATTACATCTCGGTTTTGTGTTATTTTTCAATAATTCAATGACTCGTTGTCAATTATTCCTTACATTACAGTCAATAATGAATGACATGCTCCTGTTTTTCACTCTAGAATGGATTCACTTGTACTGCAGCTCCTTTACTAAATAATAACATATATTTACGTATTTGCATTTCTCCACACATGGAAAAGAAACAGAATATGAAGCATCAAATGTTATTTAAAAGGTGCATTTCAGATAATATTTGTGAAGTTTTATTCAGTGTTTGTTTTAGAGTTTTGTTACTCTTCTTGGACTCATTCAGCTGGATGTCAGACACAAGTTGAATTTGTTACTATGAGCGTTTACTGAAATCTGTCAGCATGTATTTTGAGGATTTCTGAGCTGATTGATCAGTCCAGGGTTATTTTATTGACTGCAGAAGCTCGGCTGACAGGTTTATGATCAGTGTGGTGATGTGGTGCACTGATGAGAGAGGAGCCAGTGAAGTGAAGACTGGGCTTTAGTGAAGGAGATATTGAGCATAAACCCGTGTGTGTGTGTGTCTCTTCAGGCCTCGTCTCCTCCAGCTCCTGGCATCATTGTAAGATGTTAGGCTGATGTGTGTAACTGAATGCACTGGTGTGATGGAGCACTAGAGATGTGGTTCACTGCATGAACCAGAGGATGGTTTCTTCAGACCGGTGTGTCTTTAAATCGTTCTCACGGATTCAAACCCTGAAACTCTTCCACATTTTGTTATCTTGTAGCCTTACTCTTTTTGTAACACATAACCACAAAGCAAAATGTATTATTATTATTTCATATTTCAGTGTTTAATAGATTTGCTAAGGCATCACAGATCAGTTTTTTCCTTTGACGTTATGTAGTACCGAGTGGAGATGGATGAAGGGTGTGAATATTTCTGAACGGCTTGTTCGATGGCAAACACAGAGCACTGTATGAAATGCCTCACAGCAGATGGATGCATGATCACGCATGCTGGAGACTCTTTTACACCTTGCATTAGTATCAATAATAGTAATGGTAGAACAGACAGCTGTAATCCTGCCTGCTGATTGGTCGAGTTCAGCCAAAGCGCATTTCATCCAATCACAGCGCAGCTCCATCATTATTAATGTTGCTTATGAATGTTCTGTGAGGACTTGATGAGTTTAAAGGAGACCTATTATGCCCCTTTTTAAATGTAATATGAAGTTTCAGCTCAAAATACCCCATAGATCATTTTGAAAACGCCTATTTTGAGTGCAAGCAGAAACTAGCTGTTTTCGTGCATGTCTCTTTAAATGTAAATTAGCTACTGCTCACCCCGCCCACTTTCCCAGAATAGAGTATTTATTTATAGTAAATAAATCAAACTTGCATATTAAGGGGGCGGTAATATTATAATAAGCTCTCTTTCTGCATCACGAGGTTGGAAGATGCACCGGGGACCGATAATAGCACTTATTAAACACGTAAAAAATCTGTGATATGTCATTAATTAACATTTTATCATTTTTATTATGCATCATACAGAGCAGCTGGTGTTCGATCTGTGCTCGTCTAATAGTGCTGCTATAACAGATGCAGTCGTTTCATTGGTTGTGTCTCTGCACTCGTTAGTGTTTGTTCAGACAGACTGTGTGTTAGTAAAGGGACTGCAGTTACTCAGGTGCACCTGTAGGGGGTGATAGTGACCGTGTGAGTCATTAAATCATTCGTTTAGTGGGAATGAAACAGTGTGTCTCATGTTTAAGGATAAATGGTATACAGATTCGTCTACTGGGCATGTGCACATCAATATAGAGCACACTGTACGGCAATAGTTACTGTTTTTGCATTATTGTAAGGGGTAGGTTTAGGGTTGGAGATGTGGATGTTAATACAACACAAACTAATAGGTAGAAAAATTAAATGTCCGGTTTTAGCTGTATCCCTTCTAGCCACTACCGTGTCTCAAATCAGTCCCTCTACTCTATATAGTGCACTGTGTTCATGCTGTACAGAGTATGGTTTTTCGATATTTGCCACAGTTATAATATACATTATAATATACAGACAAATATATCAATTCGTACTTGTTTAATGAAGGTTTAAAAAAGGCAGATAATTCAGATGCTAGTTGTATACAGCTGTATTAATATCACTGATCTGACGTTAGCTGCGCTCAATCACTAGCTGCTTCCCAAATGACGCACTATACACTATGTACTTGTGCACTATGTACTTATTCACTATGTACTCAACCATGTAGTGAATTAAGTATTTAAGGTTATTTTGTCATTAATAATCAGTCTGACAACCTCTTCACTACGTAATTAAAGCTGCACCAGTTGAGTGCATGAAGTGTCCAACAAACCCATCTTTAGCCAAAAAAGCGTAACAGCTAATGCTAACGGAAGGGAGACCAGAGGCATTTGTTTTTAATGGATGTCAATGGAAGAAAATATTCATTACGCTGAATAAACAGGTTTTTATAGGAAACGGCTCATAATTTAATACACCGACAGCCTATCAGCTATTCTTCATCATGTTTTACACTAAGCAGAGCGTTTGGATTCAACTATGTTTTGAGTTTACCACCAACAAAAAAGCTGTTTTATAAGAGAAGTCACTGACTTTTTGCGATATATCATTTAGTTTACAACACTTCTCATTCATTCCTATGGAATCCGTAAACGAGGATTGAGTGTCGCACAACTTTGACTGAAATTCAATAACGTCAATGCTGTAATGTGATTGGTTATTAAGTTAGCCGTTACGCTTTCTTCAATAGCAAGTAATACAGACCCTCTCATCTCCCTATAGTAAGATTTGGGACTGTCCCGCACTGTTGATTTCTCACGTCATTCATCCACATTCATCCGTGTCTCCTGCTGTGTTTCTGATGTAAGTGTGTGTTTGTGATGTGACGCGTCTGATTTTATCACCAGGTGATCCGTAAGGGCTGGTTGACCATCAATAACATCAGCATCATGAAGGGAGGAGCAAAGGAGTACTGGTTCGTGCTGACCGCCGAGAGCCTGTCCTGGTTCAAGGATGATGAGGTGAGCTTTATAAGAGGCTTTCAAGATGCACCAGGAGTTGATTCGATGGTGAAAACTGTCTCTGGATGAAGAATGATGATCGTTTTCAGCTCAGACAATGACTGAAGAGAGAAGAGAGAGTTCCTGTGCCTTCGTGTTCTGTTTTATCACAGTGTATTATCTTCAGAAGTCAACACACTCGCACACAAGTGCCTGTAATACTCTCAAACACAGATTCATATCAAGCATGTGTCTAAATCAATGATTCAGCTTCAAAACTGATGATTCAGTGCTCAAACGTACAGATCTGTCTTTGTTTAGACAGATGGAAACCAGTGACACTCACTGCTCATAACGTATATCTGCTTTTACTATTGTGGCTTGAATTATCAAATTTGTGCTTAAATTATATGTTCATATGTTGGAGCCTTTGGTCATTGCAGTATGCAATCCATCAGGACTTAGCATTATGAACATCATTAGTTTAAGAGGTTTTCCAGAGGTCTGCTGATTACTCTCTGAGCTCTTATTTTACGAGTTAACGAGTTGAGTTTTACCTTTTTTGAATCCATTCAGCCGATCTGCCGCTAGCACTTTTAGCGTAGCTTAGCATAGATCATTTAATCGGATTAGAGCGTTAGCATCTCGCTCAAAAATGACCAACGAGTTTCCATATTTGTCCTATTTGAAGCTTGACTCTTCTGTAGCTACATCGTGTACTAAGACTAATGGTGTGATGTTCTAGACCGATACGGCTAGGAACTATCCTCTTATTCCGGCTTAATAATCAAGGAGCTTTACAGCTGTACCGCAAAGATATTACGCCGTGCCTGAAAGTAGTCCCTGTAGCAATATCATAACTAGTTACCAAGCTGGGGACTACTTTCAGGCGCGGCGTAATATCATTGCACCTGCGCCATCTATGCTAAGCTACGCTAAAAGTGCTACCGGCAGATCGAAGAAGTGACAATTTTGTTCTCTTTGTGATTTATTAGAAAATGTGTTATGCGATATATTCCAGTTTAAAGTTGAACCTTTGGCTGTAAACATAACTAATGATATTCATGTGTGTGTGTAAGAGAAAGGCTTCTGACGTTGAGGTGCAGTATTATTTGTGGTAGGATTGATCCATTAACAGTCTGTTGATCTCTCTCACCTCCTTCATTCGTTACACCTCTAATCAAAATATCCTTCCCAGGTGCCTACATTTCTCTCCTAACTTAGCTCTGTATAGTCCGTCTTCACAGATGTTGCTTTCTTTACCACAAGGCATTGCATTAGGAGTCGCTTAATCATGAACCGAAAAGACCCAAAGAATCTGTTCAGTTCAAGCTTTTTTTCCGCATCCCGCAGGAGAAAGAGAAGAAGTACATGCTGCCTTTGGACAACCTGAAGGTCAGAGATGTGGAGAAGAGCTTCATGTCCAGCAAGCACATGTTTGCCATCTTCAACACGGAGCAGCGGTAAAGCACAGATCTCTCGCTCGCTTTCTGGGTTTAAATGCTTTGCTTCTTAGTGAAGAGATAGCTGAGGCCCGTGAAAACCATAACTAATATTTGTGCCCAGAGCAATGTCAGTGGAATTAGGACTAGTCTTCAGAAATCCTGCGATGCTCTGCTGTCTGTGATGATTTCTGGTTTGAGTGATGGCTGGTTTTGTCTCAGGAACGTCTTCAAGGACAACCGTTTCTTGGAGCTGGCGTGTGACAGTCTGGAGGAGGTGGAGAGCTGGAGAGCGTCGCTGCTGCGCGCCGGAGTTTATCCCGATCGGGCCGCGGTCAGTGACTCTTGAGCCTGATGTCCAGCTTAAACTGCTTTGTGAGGGACATTGATAGAGTCTTTTTGATGTGGGTTTCTCCAACCCAAAATGTAAATTTAGTCATTTATCTCTTTAGGGTCATTTTCGCATGTATTTTCTGTATTGCCCTCCCAGACGAAAACGCATAAAATCGAACCTGATTCGAATTATTTTTGAACATTTCGGACTCAGTGTGCAGAGACCTTTACCTCCGTCGTTCCAAACCCGTAAAAGAGGAACATCCGCCTCTTCTGTGTCGGCCGCGCCACCGTGTGGCACAGAACAGCATGCGCATATGCTCCAAAATAGCGCAATATTGTTGAATAAAATCGTTATTTTCTTTGCGTACAAAAAGTGTTCTCGTAGCTTCATAATTTTACGATTGAACCACTGATGGCAGACGGACTATTTTGACGATGTCTTTCATACTTTACTGGGCCTTGACAGTGTTAATTACATGGCAGTCTATGGGACAGTCACAAACTAAAATATCTTAAATTGTGTTTTCCGAAGACGAATGAAGCTTTTACGGGTTTGGAACGAGTGATTAATAACTACATTTTGATTTTGGGGTGGAGTATCCCTTTAATGAATTCAATTTTTAAATACAAAAAACTCAAAAAGAATCGATCAATGTCCCAATGTCCCTTTTTTTTGGTGGTGTACCATCATCATTCTTCACAAATATACAGCTCACTTCTCTAAACTGATTCTAAACCTCATTATTTTGTCTCTATACATAGATAATCTGCATAGATGGACGAACACAATCCCCTGGTTTTGTAAATGCGACCAATTATATTTGCATTAAGCACACAGTTTGTTCTGGTCTATAAAATACATTTACAAAGCAGAAATTAGTGTGGGTTCCTGATTAATGAAATTGTTAATGAGAAAACATATTTTATTGTTGTTCGCTTTAGTTGCATTAGTCTCATACATATTATTTCTATATACAGTACAGCTTAACAGGGTTTTACATGATGTAGGTATGGTGAAGTGTACTAAAAACAGACATGTGTCCTCCAAATGAACGCACACCCAAATAAGTTAATATATTAATACATTAATTAATTCATAAGCTCTAGACGAGGACGACAAACCCAAGCAACCCCTCCGAATCACTTACACCTGACCCCCCCCCCCCCTCCCCCTCCTCGCCGCTGAGCTTTCTGACCGGCTGTGGTCTCTTTCTCTCAGGTGGAGAGTGAGAGTTCTGGCCCGTCGGAGAACTTCTCCATGGATCCTCAGCTGGAGAGGAAGGTGGAGACCATCCGGAACCTGGTGGACTCCTACATGGCCATCGTCAACAAATGCATCCGCGACCTCATGCCCAAGAGCATCATGCATCTCATGATCAATAACGTAAGGATGCTCTATGAGCGCTTGATCTTTGACACAAGGATCTGCTCATCAGGAGCATGACTGTATTAAACACTCGCGCATGCACTGTCACTCGCATGTGATCCAAACACGGCTGTAGTCAACTGCATCAAGCACACATATATACCAGTCATGTCCTGAATGACAAAAAACTGACTATGCATAAAAAGCATTTCCAAAAACTGTAGTGTTTTTTAAAACTCTATATAGATGTAAAAATCTACACACTTTGCATAAGCAGCACAGGTATATTTGTAGCAATAGCCAATTGCATGGCTCAAAATTATAAAAAAAACTTTGTTGCCAAAAATCATTAGATATTAAGATCATGTTGCATGAAGATATTTTGTACATTTCCTACTTATAATTATTGATTAGTAATATGCATTGCTAAAAACTTAATTTGAACAACTTTAAAGATTATTTTCTCAAGATTTTTTTGCACCCTCAGATTTTCAAATATAGTCCAAAGCATGCATTAATGGAAAACGTATTAATCCAGCTTTCAGATGATGCATAAATCTCAGTTTTCCAAAACTTGACCCTTATGACTGGTTTTGTGGTCCAAGGTCTCATATGAGCTCATTACGATCCTCCTGCTGTTCCTTAGGTGAAGGACTTCATTAACGCGGAGCTCCTGGCGCAGCTGTACTCGGCTGGAGACCAGAACGCACTGATGGACGAGTCTCAGGAGCAGGTGCAGCGGCGCGAGGAGGTTCTGCGCACACACCACGCTCTGAAAGAAGCGCTGGCCATCATCGGAGACATCTCCACCACCACCTTCTCCACACCGCTGCCTCCACCGGTGGATAACTCCTGGCTGAGCGCCGGCGGCGGCGTCTCCCGCAGGTAACCGGACTGAGCTCTGATCAGTCGCTCCATTAGCTCGTAGTGTGTGGAGGACTCTAGACGTGACGCGTCCCATTCACACTAGAAATAACCGAAGCTGGTTATGACTCGAGGTGGAGCGTGAGGTTCTCCTCCTCTGTAGTGCAGATGTGTGAGTGTCTCTGTGGTCTGCAGGTCTCCTCCACCGAGCCCCACAGCTCCGCGCCGGATGTCTGCGGGACAGAGACCCGCTGGTAGAGGCGCTCCTCAGCCTCCGTCCCGGCCTGGACCCTTGGGGCCCTTGAACAACAGCGCCGACAGCCCACAGGTTCCCAACCGGCCCAACCGAGCGCCTCCCAGCATTCCCAGGTGAGATCTGACCCGTCACCCTCGGCTCTCTTTACTTACCGTGTGCTTCTGATCGCATTACAACACCCCCCGCAAGCACACAGACACACGCTCGGATGCTTGGCCAGCACATTACCAGTGTGCAGTACATAAGGTTAAATAACAGATGCCATAAAGCCAGGTATTCAGGTAGATATAGATGCATACTTACATGTAGTCACTTTGCAGATGAGGAAAATGGAAGCAATCAAAATCAACAAAAGAGCAATGGCATACTTGGTTTATGATGAATTGTGTTTTGACAAATTTAGATGCATGAAACCAGGCGACGTTTACTCTTCTCTAATCCCTATGTTCATACTTTCAAAGGTTGCACACTACGATCGTGCACTACACTAGTTCTAGCAGTTTTACGAGAGCACTAAATCTAAGTCCAGTACTAGAGAAACATGCATGAGACCACATCACAGCGGAGGCCAAAATCATCACAACACCAGTATTATCAGCTGCTGAACGCTGATTTAAGTCCGTTATTTCTATCTTTTGCTGTAGTGTGTTGGTAGGAAATATCTCCAAACATTCATTTGGCCATTAATTGTAATAATCCAGTGATATATTTGAGATGTGATCTGATCATCATCAGTCTGTCTGTGACTAAATCTTTGAGCGCTGTAGCCTCTCTTGAAGCATTCTTCTGGATTTAGTCTGTCTCTGTTTGTGTGTGTGTACATGTGTGAGAGTGACAGAGTGTCTGTGTCTCTCTGTGTGTGTGTGTGTGTGTGTGAGAGTGAGAGAGTGTCTGTGTCCCTGTGTGTGTGTGTGTGTGTCTGTGTGTGTGTAAGCGTCAGTTCTTCTGGATTTCGTGCGTCTGGGTTAGTTCTGTTTCTTCATGTGACTCCAGACACACTGATGATGTAAACCATGTCCAGCTGCTGATAATACTAGTAATAATACTATTGTAATGATGCTGGCCACCGCCGTGTATAGAGTAACATGCAAATGCTGTCTTCTAATGCTAGACTGCTTACAGACACTAATTCTGTCTTTTCTGTCTCCACGCTTCTGCTGCCACGAACCACTTTCTTCTTCTTCTTGTTCTAACACAGTCGCCGTCCTCCGCCCTCCCCGACCCGACAGGCTCCCCCGTGAGCGGCGTGTGTGTCCCGAAGCCCTGCATGTCCCGTGATCTCGTCTGTGATAGCAGTGCTTGTGTTGTCTGTCAGTGCCTGGGCTTCACCCGAACCCTTCTCCTCCTAAAGCGCCCGTTTCTAGCCATGCATGGTCCTCCGTTTGAGGGTTCACATACTTGTGTCATATTCCACCATCGTGTGTGTGTGTGTGAGCGGTGTGTATTAGTGGAAGTGTGTGTGTGGGGCTGAATTAAAAGATAAAGCTGTAACATAGTTTAAGCTTATGTGATATATACACTTACATTATTCATGTTTGATTTAGTACCGTTGTTTGTCATTGAAAAGGCTCAGAGGCCTTTATTTATTAGATGTGTTGTTACTCGCAGACATCTTTAGACATCATTGTCTGCAAACACTTATGAAATATAGTCATCTGGGTGTATAGCGCCACCTGCTTGTCATACTAGCCAATGACACTTAATTCAAAATGTTCTCCCAAAGTCTGGAAGTGCAGTGTACTCAACTCTATGCACGGTACATGTTTCAGATGAACTCATCGTCCATTAATCTACAGTAGTGTCGTGTCTATCACTCTGTTCATGCATTAGTGATATTTAAGCATTGGTGATGTTCATTTGCTACTGTGCTCATGTTAAGTAACTCCACGTTATAAGGAAGTATGCAGGGATTATTGGGAGACGCTGATGTGTTATGTTCAGGTTTGTTATTAGAAACATGAATATGTGGATTATTATCTGCAGATGTTGTGGATCGGAGACGTTGTGCTTGTCCAAATGTGTTTCCTTTACTAGTCTGATGACAGTGAAACTGGTTAAACTGCCTGCTGTTTGCTGCCATAAACACACACGCTAGAGAGCAGAGAGACTGACACATGCACACACACACACATTAGAGAGCAGAGAGAGAGACTGACACACTCACACACTCAGACAGACACACACACATACACACACACACACACACTCAGACAGACACACTCACACACTCAGACAGACACACACACACACACACACATACACACACACACACACTCAGACAGACACACACACAGAGATACACACATACACACACAAACACACTAGAGAGCAGAGAGAGAGACTGATGATGGGGAGATCTACACATGATCTTCTGACTTCTGCACATCAGACAGTTGTCTTCAGACATAGCTACGCACACATGAAGTATTTCAGAGGCTTGATGAGGCTAGCGTTTGTTCAAGAGCAGATCTGATTATATAGATGGAAATGTGCTTTAGCTGTGTGTTTGCTGTTCTCAGAAGCTCTCGTGGAGAAAACGCCAGATTTCAGCGCCTCACTCCTTCTGTGTTTCATTATGGCTTGATGTACTGTACCTCTTCATGTATTAAATAAAATCTATTATGGAAGATGAAATCAAACGAGAGTCTGCCGTGTGTGATTCCTGTTTGTTTCGTGTGGACAGCGATGTAAAGTTTCCCTCAAAAGCCCAGTTTTCTGTTTCAGGTATTTCCCAAAGAAGCTGTTCTGCTCATTTCAGTCGCTCATAGAGAGAGAGTGTGTGTGTGTGTGAGAGATAGAGAGAGTGTGTGTGTGTGTGTGAGCGAGAGAGAGCGAGAGTGTGTGTGTGTATGAGAGTGTGTGTGTGTGTACGTGTGAGTGTGTGTGTGTGTGAATGTGTGAGTGTGTGAGTGAACGTGTGTGTGTGAGAGTGTGTGTGTGAGTGTGAACGTGTGAGTGAGTGTGTGTGAACGTGTGAGTGAGTGTGTGTGAACGTGTGAGTGAACGTGTGTATGTGTGTGTGTGTTTGTGTGAGAGTGTGTGTGAGTGTGTACGTGTGTGTGATCTGATGGAGGTTTGCAGCAGAGGCTGAAGGGTTAAAGAGACACTCAGTCGGTAAGATTCACTGTGTGATTATTCAGGTTTCCTACAGCTCAAAACCTTTGGTCTAAAGCAGGGTTCCTCATCTTTCCATAGAGGACCAATCTGCAGCAGAGTTAGGCTCCGACCCTAATTAAACACACCTGATTAGGCTAATCAAGCTCCTCGGGATCACTAGAAACTTCCAAGCAGGAGTGATTTGGGGCTAACCTCTGCAGAGCTGTGGCCCTCTGGGGATGGAGTTTGAGACCACTGCTCTAAAGAAACATTATATTCATGCATGATGTTTTGTGATATAACATTATTCTATTGCATGAAATGTACATTGTTAGAATATTAATGTGATTTTATGAATATGATAATTACATATTAAATCCGTTCCACTGAAAGGAAACTTGGGTTTGCAATGACTTGAGGGTCAGAATACACTGTAAATATAACAAAATCAATTGTATTTATTTAAGTTAATTAAGAACAAGTTCTTATTTTCAATAACAGCCCGGCAGCCTAATCAATGCAAGACTTTGATTATTTATGATTGTCTGTAAGTTTCTGGCACATAATAATAAAAACCAATGCAAACTGCTTAAGCCTCAGTGCTGAAGAGAAGGTGTGAGGGTCTGTGTGTGAACATCTCCGAGCCGCTTCAGTCCGGTCTGGTTCAGGTTTGCGGGTCGTATCGCTGGCGGAGGGACACTGCACTGTGGAGGCTGATGCTGCGATCGGCTCTGCGTCCAGCGCTTCGGAGCCGGTAACGCCTCACACAGACGAGCACAGGTGCTGATTCCACAGAACAGCGTCTCGTCGGCCTGCGAGGAGCCTTCAGAGCTGCCATCGGACATCACGTCTCTGCCGTCCGTCTCCAAACCCAGAGGACCGACGGTGGTGTGAGGGAACCGGTCAGCGGACAGTGTCTCTGGACCTCTGCTGAGCTTCACCTTCGGTTTCTTCTGCTGGAAACAGAAACTCACTGTAAAGATGTAGCTGTTTATTACACCGAAAACACAAAGAGCCAGTTTTACTAATAATATCTCGCGCCAGCACAAACCATCTTTTATTATACTAGTACTGTCAGGATTTACTAAAGACGCGCAGTGAAGAATTAGCGCTGAAAAGGTGTGGACAGTTAAAACAAAAACCTTCTGAAAAAGCCCAATCTTGATAACACCATGTTGAGCAAATATAGACCAATATCAAATCTTCCTTTCATAGGTAAGATTATTGAAAAAGTAGTTTTTAATCAGCTGAACAAATACTTAAACTCAAATGGATACCTGGACAGTTTTCAATCTGGTTTCCGAGCGCATCACAGCACAGAGACGGCACTTATTAAGATAATAAATGATATTCGCCTTAATTCGGATTCTGGTGAAATATCAGTGCTGGTACTACTAGGGGTGGGCGATATAACCAAAATCTTATATCACGATATGACAAATTTTATATCACGATAACATTTTTATTATATTAAAATCTTTAATACCATATCATTTTCATAATCCTTGTCACTCAACCTCACTGGAGATAAATAGTCAGTGATGAAACAAGGATAAGAAACTAATTGCAAGCAGTAGGACAAAAATTACAATAAATAAGAAACACTACATACATTGTGTAAAGCAATTAGTCTTCACTGTGTTAATTATATCTATCTATGATAGATATAATTAACACGTGTATTATGTATAGATTCTATACATATTATAAATGTCATTATTATTGTTATTCTCATTAAAGTTACAAAAGTGATTTAGTCAAGAGCAGTTAGAGATGTTCTAGCAGTGTGCTGTGATTAACATGAACGGCAGACAAAACGAATATTGGAACGCTTCCCCTTTAAGACCGAAGTCCGGATCTAATACACTGTTACATTGCGTTTTCTCTTTCTGACGTTTACTCTTTGTTAAGACCTAAATCGCTGTGTTTGAGGATATTTGCAAAGACGGGGATTCTGACACATATAAGTGTGTTTATGTAATCGTTCAAAGTCTGCAAAAAAGAAAAGGTGCGCTCCTCACACAGAAAGAGACGCGCACACATATAGCTCTGTTGTTTGATTTTCAACGGCTTAAAATCGGTTGTTTTAAAACTGCAGTGCTTAAAAACACGTGACCATGCTACAAATGTAGTCCGTCATTTAGTAACGAGCTGCTCGTTCTCCACCTGCGTCTGTCTCTCCTTCACACCCCGTGGTGGGACTCCCCAGAAGAGATCAGATGTGCTAAAACATTAGCCACATTTAAATCTAGACTCAAACTCATCTGTTTAGCTGTGCATTTGTTTAATGAGCACCGTGCTACGTCCCAACTGACTGCACTATATTTTATGTTATGTATGTCACATTATCAGTACATATCATTAATCAAGGCTTGGAGTATAATACCAGCTCTATCAAAACGTCTAGCAAACCGTCATGTTTTGGTCTCTGGTTCTTTTCAGCGTACTGTGACTTCTTTATTGCGCTGAGCTTGGTATACTGTGTTGGTCGATGTGTAAGTGAGATGTTGCGTCCGTGAGCTTTAATTTGCGAGGTTGTTAGTAAATCACCCGCAGAAGTTTCCCTCCCATCTGCACCGTTTTGGACTCGCACTCTCGCGCTAATTTGTCCCGTTTAGTAAAACTGGCTCGAAGTCTACAACAGTGCATCATGAAGACAGAAACATCATCATACGTGTCTATTAACTGCACAATGTTCCCACTGCTGACAGCTGCTGGTTTCTTCTGAAACAAAGAGCAACAACAGCAAGAGTTTGACATCCAGTGCAGTCTCTGCAAACCTCACTGCCAACAGTGTGTCTGACCGCTGCAGAAACACACACGATATAATCGTTCATTAGCCTGATCACTCTCTGAATCCAACATGAACTCACTGTCAGGCGTCTGCAGGGACGAGAGCGACGGCGGATCAGAGGCTCTGCGTCTCAGCAGCACAGCTTCATCATCAGACGGCTCTCTGAAAACAACACAACATCATGATTTACCTGCGACTGATCACATCAGTCCTGCAGCAGGGTCTCCTCACGGTCTTCTCCTCACCTGTCTGGACAGCAGGACTTCTGTGAAACGACAGCAGGACTCTCTGATATCTGACGGTAGTTCACACAGATCAACAGCCCCAGAAGAACACAGAGAACCAGACACAGCAGAATATAGCTCTGCCTTTCAGACACCTGCGGGACACAGCTTCATCTCATTCATTCATCTCTTCATAAAGTGCTGTCACTTCAGAACAGAACTCATAAGAGAACAGGCTGCTGACCTCTTGCTGCAGTTGACTCACGCTGACAGACAGACTAAGCACGAGCTGCATCACGTTCTCCAGCTGAGCCTGCAGAGCCTGGATAGAGTCCGTCTGCCTCTGATCCTGAAACACAGACATGAACACTGCTCAGAGAAACACACACCACATGCGCACGCACGCACACACACAGAGAAACACACGCACAGAGACACACACACACACACACACGCACGCACACACACACAGACACGCACACATTACACACACACAGACACGCACACATTACACACACACACACACTCAGACACACACACTCAGACACACACACACAGTCTCCCACACAGATACACACACACACACACACATACACACACACACACACACACACACTCTCTCTCTCTTACACACACGCACACACACACACACACACACTGATTTTCATATCCTCGTGTCTGAACAGACTAGGACTCAGACTGAACTAACGCATCAGTCCAGGTTTGTTCTGAATGAATCGAGACGTCTCTGACCTGCTCCTCGGACATTCTGGAGGTGTTCTGGAGCTTGATGATGGTTTTATTAAAGGCTTTCTGCATCTCCTCCACCTGCTTTCTGTATCTGGACCGATGAAGCAAGCATAAACAGATCATTCACAGTCACTCATATCACAATATACAGTATATTACAATACAGTTATTTGTGATTAAAAATATAATTTAGATCCACACTTACTTCAATAATCACAGGGGAAAAAAATATACTGTATGAAAAGTTTTAAAGCTTTCTAAAGACAAGTGAACAGTAATAAAAAAGGAAATCAATGCTACTAATTATAAGCAATAAGACAAATAACTCCAACAGAACAAAGGTACAAATGAAAATACAGCGGCAAGCACCCATTAAAGTGACAGTTCACCTAAAAATGAAAATTGAGTCATCATTTGAATAATGTTGGTAACCAAACAGTTTCTGGTCCCCACTGACTTGCACGGTATTTTTCCATACTATTGCTCAACAGAAGAAACCCATACAGGTTTGAAACAACTCAAGGGATAGTCAATGATGACAACATTTTCATTTTAGGGTGACCTGTCCCTTTAAGAGCCAAAGAACAACCGAGGCAAAATGAGTAATTACAGACTATTTTTGATGATCTTAAGCAAACCCGTAAACACAATCACTTGTAATGTGGCATCATTTCTTATCACTTCTGAACAGTAGGTGGCGCTGCTACCAATTGATGTGCTGTGGTTAGTGTTGGGTGACAATGACATGAAGTTTGGTGTCAATATGACAAAGTGTTGCAGAGATACAGCCTCAGATCCATCATACCATCAAATGAATATGAAAACGGTTTGAGATACTAAAAGGCTTTTAATAACATTTTGCCAGCACCATCTGATGATGCTCTGTGTGTAATCTGCTGAAGATCAGACGAGGAGTTTAGAGTTGATGGCTCAATCATGTTGGCAAGAGCCAAGGAATCAGAGGGACAAAGCTTATCTTACAGTTAAGGTACAAGCATGAGTTACCACCAGTGCTAATTTGAACAGTTGGTGGCGCTAGAATCTTTGAGTTAGAGACTCCAAATTCACTGTGGGTAATGTTGAGACTATCTGTGTGCCAAATTTCATAATGTTGCCTCAAGCGGTTCTATGGGCAGCCATAGACTCAAAAGCAGAAGAAAGCTTGTGCTTGGCCCCAAATAAGAGTGCTTTAAGCATGAGTGTGGACGTATACAGTCTTTTGTAACCCTTATCCATTGGCAGCAGTGTGGATATATTGACATACAGCAGTGTAATGGATGGAGCGAGACTCACCTCTGGCTCAGCTGCTCCAGGTAGCGTCCGCTGAGCGACATGTTCATCTCCAGGACTTTGATGCGGTTGTTGAGCCTCATGAACACGGACTCTTTCTGACTGGAGCCGTGTGCGGGCGCGTCGCTGGAGTTCTGTGCTTCGGTGTCGATCTGCTCAATATGAGCGCTGCTTTCATCATCGATTAGCTCCTTGTTCCTGGACTCTGACCCGGAGAGACCTTCTAAAGGATGAACGGCTTGAGCAGGGGATCCGCTACTGACCGCTTCATCCACAAGAGCGGATACGGAAGACTCGTCTGCTGTGTTTATGGAAGCAGTAGGAGCTGGAATATCTTCATCAAGGCTGACCTGATCTTCTCCAGTCTGGGCAGCAGAGGCGCTCGTGAGGTCCGGTTTCTGGCTGGACTCGCTCAGACGAGGAGGGCGTCTCTGTGAGGCACTCGCTGGCAGAAGAACATGTCAGCTCGATGGGTCGCGTCGCTCTGGAGGAGTCTGCAGACACCAGCCGGAGCAGATCTGAGGTCAGACTGGGTGCGAGATCTTCCGGATCTCGAGGGAGAATGACGGGACTCTCTGTGGGTTTAGACGGGGGTCATGATGGTTGGGTTCGTCGTCCGCGTCTGAAGAAGGTCCGGAGAGGAGCAGCGCTGCAGAAGGTACTCCTGAAGCGAGACTCTGTGTGAACGGGAGAAGGCAGAGCGCTCGGTGAGCTTCTGCTGATCTGCTTCAGGCTCCAGGTGTCCTCCAGAGGACTGGTCCGGTTCGTCCACAGGCAGCAGCGTGACGACCTGCTCCCACGTCAGGCGTGGTTTGGACTGGAGCGACTCCAGCGGCGTCGGAGAGTGTCGCCGTCGTCTCTTCAGTAATGCTGGCGGTTTCTGTAATCCCAATGACATCGAGCTGATCCGCCGGCCTGAAAACGCAGGATAAGAAGCGCTACAGGACCAGTTCAATTCACAAAGGGAGCTACATCTGAACACCACCACCAAGATCTGCACCCGCGGCAGCTCCACCCGGGCCCGCTCCCTAAGTTTCCTAGGCTGTTTTATTTCCTATTTGGGTTCATGTATATGCTTTATTTCTTAAGATTAACTGCTTTTTCCAAGCCATTGTAAGACGCCAGTGTTTCATGTTGACGTAATAGGCAAGTTTATCTATATAGCACATTTCATACACAGTGGTTCATTCAAAGTGCTTTACATAAAGGGAAGTGAAAATATACATTACAAATAATAATACATAAATAAAAAAATAAAAAATATATATATATAAATAGATTTTAAATTAATTTAAAACAGTTAAGAATAGATAGTTTGAATAGATATAGATAGCTATAAGAATAGATAGCACGGTGCTCGTTCAACAAATTCACAGCTAAACAGATGATTTTGAGTATGGATTTAATGTTTTAGCACATCTGATCTCTTCTGGAAGCTGGTTCATAATCGCTAAAAGCAGACTCCCCTTGTTTTGTGTGAACCCTTGGTATTTCTAGCTGACTCGATCCTACTGTTCTAAGTGCTCTGTTAGGTTTATATTCAGTGAGCATATCTGCCATATATTTAGGTCCTAAGCCATTGAGTGCTTTATAAACGACTAAAAGTACTTTAAATGTAGCTGGAAGCCAGTGTAAGGACCTGAGGACTGGTGTGAGATGCTCAGATGTTCTGGTTAATGCTCTTCTTGGGAAGGAGACCATTACAATAATCCACCCTGCTGGTGATAAAGCCATGAACATGTTTCTCCAAATCTTGACTGGAAAAATAACGTCTAATTCTTGCGATGTTTTTGAGACGATAGTATGCTGATTTAGTTACATGACTACTGAAACTAAGGTCTGTCTCCAGAATCACCCCAAGATTGTTGACTTGATTTGTAGTTGTTTGACTCCTTGAGTCAAGGTATGCATTCACCTCGAGAACTTCATCTTTGTTTCCAAATGCAATGACTTCAGTTTTCTCCTTGTTTAACTGAAGAAAGTTCTGGCACATCCAACTGTTTATTTCATCAATGCATTGGCAGAGGGAGTCAATGGGGCTATAATCATTTGGAGATAAGGCTAGGTCAATCTGGGTATCATCAGCATAGCTGTGATAGGTAATTTGGTTCTCATTATGTGACTCAGTGGAGCATATACAGGCTAACAAGAGCGGTTGCAAGAATCGAGCCTTGTGGTACTCCACATAGACATCCACTGAGACTTATGCTCTCCTATACTCACATAATAACCTCTCCCTTCTACGTATGACCTTGAACCATTTGTGTACCATCCCAGAAAGCCCGACCCAGTAGTTTCCAGTAATATGGTCTAGGCTCCAATATTTACACTCATCAAATACACAAATAGGCTTTAAGTTAATACAGTTTTTCTTTGGACTATGAATCTGCTTCTTCACTTGTTAAGAGTCTGTGTTTCATCCTTGATAGCACGTTATCAGTGTTAATAACTGCATATTTTAATTTATGTATCATCTCATCACCCAGTGCTTACAATCACGCATTGATTACTGTAATGCTCTCCTCTCTGGCCTTCCTTCTAAACTACTTGAGAAACTTCATCTGTTCCAGAATTATTTCCAGAATCCTCTATTGCACTGATGTTGATTCTTACCTACAAGACTCTCCTTCATTCCTCTCTGATCCTCTTCATATCTACGCTCCTGCTCATATCTTCCTCATTGACTCAATAGTTCTGCTGCTCACTGGATATCTTCATACTCCTAAATCTCATCTCAAAAACTCACCCGTGAGACGTTGTTACTCCGCATCTTACAGAGTCCTCTTGTTTATTATAGTATTGTTTGTTTAATGTTGTTAGTATTGATGCTTTAGGATGACATTTGTGTTATGAGTGACTATGAGTGCTGTGGTCCTAACCACTACATGAAACTGTGAGGAACAAATGTGTGGAAGGTGCAACTTCAGAGAGTTTTGATGGCTGGTCAACACATGAAGAGCGCGGGTGATTTCTAGAGTCACGTACCCGGTGTATGCAGCGCTGTGTATCGATCCGGCTGGGAACACCACTTCGGTCATGTTTAAACCTTCAGCGGAAAAGTTTCCTGAAACAGAAGAAACACAGTCTGGAGATGAATACGCCGCTGGTAATGACATCAGGAGTGCGTGCGGCGGATCAGACCTGCTCCTGCTGTGCTCTCGGGAGCTGCACCCAGCACATTGGCAGCAATGTTGTTCACCATCGTGAGAAGAGCATCTGGAAGACATCACAAGTTACTCCCACCAGCCCATGGACGTGTGCTCAAAGGGATAGTGCACCCAAAACTGAAAACTAGCCTGTGATTTACTCATTCTAAAGGCATCCTCAGTCTATATGGCTTTCTTCTTTCAAACGAATCCAATCGGAGTTATATTAAAACTTATCCTGGCTCTTCCAAGCTTTATTACGGGTGTTTTATATATTCAAAAGACGTCAAATAAAGCGTGCATATCCATAATATAAACAGGGGTGAATAAAGGCCTCCTGTAGGATAAGTTTTGATATAACTCTGATTGTATTTGTCTGAAAGAATAAAGTCATATACAGCGAGGATGCCTTTAGGGAGTAAATCAGTTTTGGGTGAACTATCCCTTTAAATCTCGCCCGACTGTACCTGTGGCAGATCCGATCAGGTTTCTGGAGGATTTATCATCGACTGGCAGAAAATCAGGAGGCTGATCTGAACATTCAGAAAGAGAAAGGACTCTGTTATATATCTGAGACACAAACAGACGTGTTTTATTCAGACGGAGAGTGTTACCGCTGTCGTGCTCGTGCTCGTCTGATGGATCCGAGTTCATCTCGTACTCCTCCATCATACTAGTGCCAAAAACCCTTCAGAAACACAGAGAGCCGTCAGCGTTCACACCCATCACTTACAGCTAGTTTCACTAAACCTACTACAGTATTTTAACACCAAAAGAGGGTTTGCGCTGTTAGTAAAACTGGCTCCTGATGTCTGAAATGTGAGTTTATCAAACCTGATCAGACTGAGAGGACAGAAGTGTTCTGAGCCGAAGTGTGACAGCAGCTCCACCTAAAACAACACAACACCACACTTATCCATACGTGTATAAACACTTCAGTGTTAGGGAGGAAAAAGACAAGAGCAGGAATCAGACTCCACTGTCCTCACATACGGTCACAATCAGTCTCACCTTGATGTATTTGGCAAACAGATGCTCATCCAGAGGAAAACTCTGCACCGTTCGCTCATCACGCGCATGAAAGTCCCGAGCTTCACCCACTTCTTGCTCGGATATCTGAGCATGAACAAGTCATGAAACATCACAGCACACGCAAATGCAATTCAAAACAAGACGTATGCAGCAGTAAGCGCTGACCGGTCACTGATGGACACTAGGAAGTCTTTGGGGTTTGAGGAGAAGATCTCAAAGTTGGCGATGTCCAGCTGCTTGACCTGAATGGGCTGACAGAGCTCGATGATGAACCTGCACAAACACAATGATGAAGACCACAGACCTCTCTCGTGTTCTTCATAAACACTCATAACAGACACTGCTGCTATCTGTCTAGGCTATTAAGTGATCTCAATAAGACAATCACAGCAGTTAGCATGCAGAATAGCTTTGCCTGATGATAAAACAAACAGTCTATGTAAATCAGCTCACCAGATCTCGTTATTGCAGGGATTCAGCATGTACATGTCCATGTTCTCCATCAGAACAGCTGAAGTGCTCTGGAAATGAATTACAGCCAGATTCAGGGTCCAGATCTTGGTTAACTTCGAGAGAGCAATGTTACATTGTGTTTCCTTGTACGATACATTGTTGAAGCTTTCATTGTGTTTCCTTGTACGATACATTGTTGAAGCTTTCATTGTGTTTCCTTGTACGATACATTGTTTCCTTGTACGATACATTGTTGAAGCTTTCATTGTGTTTCCTTGTACGATACATTGTTGCAGCTTTCCTGAGTCAAACACAACTATGCAAAAAAGCATTATTTTTGGCCATATGCCATATATATCCTGTAACCAAACGTTTTAAGATATATACTAGGCATGGGACGATACACCTACCTCCCGATTCGATACGATCACGATACTTGGGTGCCGATACGATATGTATTGCGATTGTTTTAAGAATTTCTATTCTACAAGTATTGCGATTCGAAATCGTGTTGTGATTTTTATTTTGTTTTTTAACTCTAGACCCTGGGGAAAAAAAAATAATGATACACTTAATATACAGACTGTTACAATAAAAAAACACCTCTTAGCAGTCATTTCTCCGGTTTTTATCTCAGTTTTCAGAAAACATAAACAAACAGCCACAAAAATTCCAATAGAAAAATACTTTTTGAAATAAAGTGCCTGTCAAACTAGTTCCATTAATAAAATAAAATAAAACGAAGAGTTCGTGAAAGCTTCAGGGTTCGTACACATTTTTACCAACAAATTTCCATGACTTTTCCATGACTTTTGTGACAATTTCCATGACCTAATTTCACATTATTTTACAATAAGAATAAAAATCTGTTCAAATTATCATAGCATTTTAACTAAAATGAATGACTATTAATACCATTGTTTGCTTTTTTGTTTTAGTACAAGCTGAAACTGCGCCAGATGTGAAGGTCCTTCACGCAAAAACGCATACAAACATTTCTGACTCGGTGTGTAAGGACCTTTACTCCACACAGAGAACATATCACTATTATCATTTATTTAACTCAGTTAAACGCAGGGCCAGAATTTCGTTTTGCAATATATATATATATATAGGGCCCTATGAAATCCGTTTTAATTTTTCCCAAATTCCATTTTATTTTTTTCTAAATTCATTTTTTACCTTTTCAATTTTTCTAGATTCCGTTTTTTTCCGTTTTCATTTTATAGACTCCTTTTTAATGGTCAAATTAAATTGTATTTATCAAAAAGCATGTCTAATTAATTAAAATCATGAAACTTATACAATTTAATTTATTAAAAGTGTAACAAAAATGACATGTTTATGGCTGTATGAAATGTTATATTTTTTTCTTACCTTATGTTTTATTGTTGCCAAATTCTGTTTTAGCTCATCTGATTATTTGAATACAAAATATTTTTTTACTCTTACAGTAGCCTTATGAATTGTTATTTTTCCTCAGAAATTCTGTGTTGTGTATTTAAATTTGACTGGTTATCAGATTAAGGCATGAAACATCGATTTAATTTATATTTTAATGAATGAAAATTAAATATTTACATGTTGAAAAATAAAGGGGATTTAGCCTACTATTAAAAATAAAATATTTTGTGATTATGTCTTAATAAAATAAAGTTGTATTATTTTTCAACAGTAGTAGTTGACGTGTTTTTGAAGTAGAACTAAATTCACAGTTTCATTGTTTGTAGGGACAAACAGATGCAGATAATTAAAACATGCACATTTCTTCTCTTTCTCTGTCACTCTCAAAATGGGCATATTTGAGAAACAAGTCGAGTAGTTTGCTTCACTGATTATAATTGTCGGTCATTTAACATTTCTTTCGTAAAACAGTTGACTAAACATCTTACCTCGCTCTCTTTTATTAATCTGACGCTTCGTCGCGCGCTCAGCATCTGTGAACGCTAAACTCCGCCTACTTTGATTTGATTTGAATTCAATACTTTGACATTGACGAGCGCTGTTTGCCGCTGAGGCAGAGCAGACTTTTAAAGCTTTTTTTGTCACCCTAACAAGAGCTCTGCGTAATCGAGGACAGCAGATGCTCATGTAGGCCTATAATTATCTTTATTGAAGTGAGTTAGGTTTAAATCGCCGTCAAGCATTAATTAACGATGTTTGTTGTTGCAATTTTACACAATAATAATAATTCCACGATCACATACAACAAAACTGAAATTGCACGTCAAAATAACAGTCAATATTTTTTGAGACCCACCCCCAAAAAAATAAATTAGCCTACTTTCCACAAATCACGTTTTCAGGGGAGCCCATGTATTATTAAGGGGAGCCCCTAGCTCCCCCGTAGTTCGCACCCTGCTCACCAGGATGGCCATTTTAACGTCATTTTGCCGCTTAAACGCAACAAGCTGCACTTTTAGAGCCTCATATTTCAGCCTCGACTTTTAGTTTATGGCTTCGGGACAATTTTCACATCAGACGCGGGCCGGGCATCGGGCTTGTTTTAGGATTCCTCCTCATTTTTGTATTTTAGAAATCCATAAATTATTATGGTGATGAAAAGGATTCGCCGCTCGTGGAAACAATACCGCGACTGACAAGAGCAGCTCGACCTGTCTAATAGCACACATTTGTCTAGGTTAAACGTTTAAACTAACATTGTGATATGCTTTTTTAAGTATTTTATATGGATTTAATTTTAGTCAAGTGGTGATTTAACAAGGCTAACGTTAAATTGATCAAACATAATAGCCAAACTCACTGTCTGCAGCTGGCCGATTGCTCAAAAGATACTTTAAAAACAAAAACTTGAATTTAATAAACAAATAAATTTTCCAAACATATTTCTAAATTAACTTAATAAAGAAACGAAATACGCTTTGCCATTAAAAACGAAACTGAAGTATTTGAATGGCTAGAACTGCAGCTGTGTAATGGGGAAGAGAGAGAAAGACATGGGCTCCAGTCGGACTCGGAAGGTAATTCTGATCATCTGCTGGACAAGGATTGGACTGGGGCGTATGTTTGAGGTCCGTGCAGGATCTACTGAGCTTGTTTGGTACCAAAGTCAATCTGGTCTCGCAAGGCGGCTTTATACGGACGCCATTTGGACATGACTGAGTGCAGCGGAACCGCTTCTGGAGCGCGCGAGTACAGACCGGCCTAAAAAGACGTGCAAACAAATAAAGGCTACATTTTAGTGACAATGCAACAATGACCCGATTAGGCAGGTGACAATTCTGTCAACTGTACCAAAATGCCAGAGAAAGACTAGTATCGCACCGTGCAGCTCTTTAGTGCAGACGAGATGCGCTGATTACGTGTTTTCAGAGAAGTCAAAGAGAGAGAAACACAGCTGATGAATCCGTTTCAAATGACCGATTTGATATTCTGTGTGGATCTATTTACTCTTCAGCCTACAAGCTATAGGCTATTGAATAAATGTGTGAATATCCAGCATTTTAAATTCGAAAGCTGCGGGAAAGAGTAGAAATATGCGATATAGCCCATGCGCAATCCCGTACCGAAATTCAGGACCTGAATAAACATAATTGTATTTACAGAGATTTGTAAAATAGATTTCCATGACTTTTCCAAAACTTTCTGGGTTTATTCATTTTTCCAAAACTTTTCCAGGCCTGGAAAATGCGGTTTTAAAATTCCATGACTTTTCCAGGTTTTTCATGACCGTACGAACCCTGAAGCTTTCTTTAACATCAAACTTAACTCGAAAGCCATTATTTTAAATACTGGACTGCGTTAAATAAATATATAAGCCTTGACCCACTTTATATATATATATATATTAGAGGTGGGCATAGATTATTTTTTATAGATTATTTTTTTAATCTAGATTAATCTAGATTAAAATGGCTCATTTGAATTCTGCCGAAGGCATTCAGAATATGTGTGCTACCCAAATAATGACTAAAAGTAAGTCTTTGAGAACGGGTTTCTCAAGCCAGGTGGCGCATTAGACCAGGGGCTCATCTCCTGTTTCCAAAATGCATCACAAACTTTAATCTCTTCCCGTCCCAATCCCACGAAAAAACTGGAGGAAAATCCCGTTCCACTCCCGGAAGAATGACTCCCATTCCCTCCCACTCCCGTGTTGTTGTTTTTTTTGCCGATAACTGTCAATTACAGTAAAAATATAGTACAGATCACAGCGTGCCCACCTTATTAGTTTATTAAAAAACCAAAATGTCGTTTTTTGTTATTATATTGAACTGAAAGCCATCTTATTATGCACAGTGTTGCACAGATTAAATTTCATGTAAATCATCCATGCTAACACACACGTCTTTTTTTTAGACATTTCACTCTCTATAGATATATTTTTCTTGTACTGTATTTTTAGATATATTCGAGTTTCGAAGTTTCTCGCTCAAGTTCACATGAGACCTAAAGCGCATCCTGTTTGCTTAAAAGCGCAACGTTTCGTTGTTATTCTGAGTGCACACAAATAAACGTAGAGTCTTTACAGATTCGAAAGATGTATTAGGCTACTTTTATCTGTATGACCAAGAATGACGGAGATTTTAAGAGCAAGTGATCGCACCGGAGCCTGTCCTGCAGCAAACGCGCTTCCACACAAACACTTCAATAGCGCACATTTCTCTAGGTTAACATCATATTGAGCGGCCATGTAAAGTTGCTACTACATACATCTTTCAGATGAAAAGCCATATTTGAGGTTGATGAATGATAGTGAGCGTTTGGATGTCCTGCCCGATTGTATTACCACATAGACCAGCCGTTAACAATCTGTCCATCACGGACTGCGAGCCTCTAGTTCGAAGACTCGTTCTCGCCCCCTACAGTGCAATTCGGCTAGGTATACATCCGCGCTAAAATATCAGGGTGAAAGTCATCATAGCTTGCGTAGTATAGACCCAGCTCCCAACCCAACTTTGAGAATAGATTAACGGCGATATTTTTTTTATCGCCCGATAAGAGTCTCGCGTTAACGCAGCACGTTAACGCCGATAACGGCCCACCACTAATATATATATATTATTATGTATATATATATATAAAATAACTGTATTTAACTGCTCGTAGTTTCTGCGCTTTAGCTGAAGTGACGTACAGAAGAGTGCGCGCTACCAGCAACATCTGACAGGACAGTTAGTTTTTTCTGAGGTGAGAGACTTTTTATTTCATAACAAGTTATAAAAAAAATTACGATAGAATAATGACACTGACATTAAACCTGTCAACATCTCATCTGATCTCAGATACTGAATCGGGTCAGCGCGTTTTTCTCAGGCACTCTTCACTTAAACTGCATCTGACAGACGTGTCAACAGCTTTCATGCACGTCTTTTAAAATAAAAGTCTAAGAAAAACATACAAAAATTATAATGTTCTTAATATCGTTAAAATCGGAAATAAATAAAAACGCCATAGTTAGGTGAATCGAGTTTTTGTCCCATACCTGATATATATATTAACTAGGGATGGGTCACCATTTTCGAATATTCGATTTATTCGTAGAATATCGAATAGGTTGTGCGCTTATCTAAATATTCCCATGTTTTCGGTGGGGTATAGGACTTCTGTGCAGACCACAAACATCCCGACTGGGTTAGAGGTGCGCGAAGCCGTACTGGGAAAGGCACGGAAAAATATAACCCTTTAGTGGCTCCGTAGAACTCGTTATATGGTTAGCCGCATGCTAGCGACAGTACATGCAGTTAACTTACCAGCGAGGATGACGGCGAATGATTTACAGATGCTGAGCACCACTGACAAACATCTAATCTTGTATAAACATGTGATCGCTAATCTCCAAAGTGAAATTAAAACGGTTCAAAGGCGTTTTCAATGCCCCTCACTGATGCCTGCAGTTAATATACAGTATAATTATCCAACGATATAATTGCGAGAGAAAGTATTGGAATATATATTTATGAGCAGTTGACTGCTGTGTTAATAAGTGCAGTCATTCTGTTGCGGTTATTATATTAATGTTTCAGCCTGTTCCAATCATTATATGGCTTGAATTACCCATCTTTAAATAAATAAAACTGTTTATCATACAGATTAAAAGCGTGAATGGTCTCTCTCTCTGTTAATGGGTGTGTAACACTAGCCTAATGACATGCGTGCATGCATACAGGGAAAGGGTGCTATTTAATAATAATCAAATAATTCCCAGCCATTTGCTTGAAATGCCCATCCCTAATACGACATGCTTTTCTTAACTGTGCGTTGACATTATCTTAACAAGCAAAGCAATTCAACATTACATTAAATAAAATATTTGGGCAACAGATGATCACAAATGTTTTATGTTTATTGAGCACGGTGTGTCTGTGAAACGTTGAAGTGAACGTCATGGCAACGTGCGATACAATGTACTCACGCGGGAAACACTTAACCTAGCGCGTAAATGAGCGTAACTGACGTAAATCAAGCAAGCTAGTATGCTTAAGCCTAATTAAGTGAGTTTTTGCTTAGAACAAGCGAAATAATCAGCCAATGTGGTGAGCAAAATAATGTTATTTCAAACTGAAAACTATTTTATTTTGCTTGTTTCTTTTTTCTGAAAACAAGACATTTTTCTCTTCTCTAGAAAAATACTTTATTTTAGTGTCTCTTAACTAGTTTGCTTATTAGCATGCATATTACTAGAATATTAGCCATTTATTGGTAGTAATTAAGCACATATTAAAGCCTTATTCTACATCCCTAATCCTAAACTTACCGTACTAACTATTAATTAGGAGTTTAATGAGGGAGAATGTGTTACCAAACTAAAGTGTTACCAAATCCTTCTTGATTTAAGCATTTTTACATATTTTGGCAAAAAAAAAAAATCTATGTAAGAAAAGCATCTTTGTGTTTATTTTCAAAAACCTTGAATTATTATTGTTTTTTTTTTTCAGATTCACAAAAGTTTATGGATTTCAAGGACCGGAGATGCTTAATTGATTCTCTTATTGACCTGATTTAGACTAAATCCTGCTAATGGTATTTCATGAGAACGATCAAATGTGTAGTTTGCTCTGGTGTACACAGACGGGATCAGACCTTGGCCTCGGGGTTGGAGGACAGGATCTTGGCTCCACACTCCACAGAGGCGTAGTTGGTGACGGTCTGCTGGAGCTTCTTCCCCACGGCGTGAAGGCCGTCAGAAAGGTGTGTGATCTGAGCTGATGGACAGAAACACTGTCAGCGAGAGCAGCGGCCGCAGCGCTACAGCTAGAACACCACTCACTCTTCTCGTTCTCCACCTCCAGCATGATCTTGCTCCACTCCTCGAAGGTGGGGATCTCCTGGTCTCTGCAGGGCACGGACGGGTCGCTGTCTGCGGAGCCGCTGGAGCCCTGGACAGATACAGATCAGTAGGATCTAGAAGGAAACATGCTGATTCTGGTGAAATTCTCATCAGTTTTAAGATTAATTCGCTTTTACTGTCATGTGTGCAAACCAGCGATGTTGCGAGGGGGGGGGGGGGGGGTGCTTAAGCCCCTGATCTTTTTAAAGATGGACAGTTCACTTCACTAATATGTTTTATTAATTTAAATTTGTTTAATTTCAATTACATCGTAACTCCTGTAGGTGGAAGTTCGTTTAAAATAATTAATTATGAGCGATTTATTTTTTAACAATACGTTGAATGCATAAAACATTTTATGAACAGATTGTAGCGATTTTGCATTTTGTCGGAACTTCTAGTAAATCGCATGTTATTTTCTTTCGTTTTTCCAAAATCATGGTATCTATAAAACAAATGCATAAATAACAATCAAGATTCTCCAGAATCGTGCAGCTCTAGTTGCTCATGTAACGCAAACAAATATATTACTTTATTGTTAGATAAAGCACCAACGATGTGGTTACTGAGGCTCGGTATCCAACGTATGGGGCGGCCCTAGTGGAAAAACATACTAAAATATATTTTAATTACATGCTAATTATTCTACAGATACATTTACATATTCATGTGCATAATAAAAAAATATCCTGCAATTGTACTTTTGGTATAATTAAAGTCTTGGAACAACTCATTTTGTACTTTAATTGTGTAAATAAAGATATACTGAAGTATTTCTGATTGTGCTAAAGTGTCCAATCAAAGCATCCTTCAGCAATATATTGCATTTAAACTGACTGATATCATACAATCCTTATCAATAATGATAGTAAAACACATTTTAGGCATAATATTAGGACAATGTGCATTATGCAAAAAAGGCATACTCCGAATAAAGTTTAGTTAGAATTTTATACCAGTAATTGAGATATAGCATGAAATAAAGCATGAAATAAATGTATTTTGAATCAATTTTGTTGCAGGGGGGGGTAACCTGATCTTTCAGGATGCGGGAGGTGTTGGTCCTGCTCCTCGTTTGGTTTTTAGCAGGTCTTCTGGACTCACGGACACTGACGTTCTCTTGAACCACTGGAAAACTTCATGACGGACAGACACAGATGAGGAAAGCATTGAATAAACAGTGGCCGCAGACTGAATCCTGATTCTCAGACCGGTTTAACTGAAGTCTGGTTCATTACCTGTTGAGTCGAGGATCGTACGGCAGGTTTCCAGCAGCGTCGCATGCAGCTGTAGACGCATCGGTGACACTGCTTTCAGAGCAGGAGTCTGAAGCGGCACAATCCCTGAACACAGACACAGTCCCCATGCACCAATGTCTTACAAACATCATATGCTATGATAGAAACACTTCAACCAATACATGACAGGCTTATGCAGAATTCAATGTTACGTCTGTCTGTCCATCTCTCTCTATAGCTGCTCTCTGGCCAACCCTCCACTATGCAGGTCGCGGAGCGTATTGTGATAGATCGCCTGCTCCACGCACTGCCCCGGCTCTACTGGAGACCCATGAGTATGCACAACCCGACCGTCCTCGCTGAGTTTGTGGAGGCTGTGAAACTGGCTGAAGCCTCTTTTGCCCTGGAGGGTGACCACCGGAGGGCACCTAGTGACCAGTGAGCAGGCCGGCGGCCCCCTAACCTGTACATGAGCCCATGCCTACCGGGCCACTTTCCCCCGGAGCCCGAGCATGTCTGGCTGCATGGATGCATAATACACCGTGCTGTACTCAGAGGAACCGAACAAGTACCCGAGGCTCGCCGGCAGGCTATCGAAGAGCAAGTCCAAAGGATGCTGCAGCTAGGGATGATTGAAGCATCGCGCAGCCCCTGGTCTATTCCAAAGAGAAGTCAGAGTTTAAGACCCCTAGTGGCCACTGGGATTATCGTGTTCTTCCCTTTGGCCTGCATGGGGCACCCATGACCTTCCCTTCCAGAGAATGATGGATATACTCTTGCGTCCCTATTACGCATATGTAGTCACCTATTTAGATGACGTTGTCATTCACTCAGAGATGGGAGGACCATCTCGAGCGGCTCCGGAGGGTGCTGTCGGAGCTACGGCGGGCTGGCACCTGGGTCTGGCCGAAGCTAAGTACCTGGGTTACCAGATCGGGCAGGGATTCATTAAACCTCAAGAAAAGAAGGTGGAAGCCATCCGGAAAGCCGTCACCGAAACCCTGGTACAAGCCTTTTTGGGTCTAGCGGACTATTATCGATGCTTCATTCCCAATTTCTCTTCGATAGCCAGCCCCCTGACAGACCTGACTAAGAAGAGGCAGCCTGAGAAACTGACCTAGACGCCGGAAGCAGAGATTGCTTTCAAATCCCTGAAACGAGCATTAAAGTCTTCATCGATTTTTCATACACCAGATTTTAGCTGTCCCTTCATACTCCAGACAGATGCTTCCGACATCGGGTTAGGGGCAGTCTTGTCCCTTGTCCCAAGTCCCAAAGGACCACCCTGTGATCTACATCAGCTGGCTGAGTCCAAGTATGCCGCAGTACAGAAAGAGGCTCTAGCCATCAAGTGGGCAGTCCTGGAGCTAAGGTATTACTTGCCAGGACACCGTTTCACTTTGATAACGGACCATGCACCACTACAACGGATGGCCCGAGCGAAAGACACTAACGTGAGGGTAACGTGGTGGTTCCAGGACTTCCACTTTAAAGTGCAACATCGAGCTGAAGCCTCCAACGTCAACGCGGACGGACTGTCCAGGTTGAGGTCAGGATGAGGCAAGTCTGTCAGGTAACACTCCCCTCCCGCCCCCATCTTCTCCCCTGTCTCATCACAGATGCCAGCACAGTACCAGGTCGACGCTTGGGGGGGGGGACAGGACAATCAACACCTGCAATCAGAAGCGCGTGCCGATCGTCTACACCTGACAGCCATCAGTGGCCGGGCATAGAAGCCGGAAAAAGCTCTGAATAGACGAACTAAACACGGCTTCACATTCACGGACACAGACTCTGCATTCCTCTGCACCTGAGCACTGCATCCTACGAGCTCCTGCACTATCTATCTGTAAGGCCTATACAAAGTCTGAGTGAGCTCCTGAGGAGCGAGACTGACCGGCAGGAGACGCACTCATGAGGAGCAGATGCTGGAATCAAGTCTGGGATCCGCGAGGAAGCTGAGGAAGACTCCACTTCACTGATGAAGACGCTCTGCTCATCGCTGCCAGCAATCACCGGCTGTTAACAAAACCACACACTGATCATATGACATCACACACAAGCACGTAAGACATCACACACACACACGTGTCAGACCTGAGGATCCGTCCGTTGGTCCGTGTGTTTGTCGTGACGCTGACTGACCGCTCCTGTGGTCAGTGTGTGTGTCTGCTCTGAACTATGTCCAGGTTGAACGGGAAACCTGCACAGAATCAGCGGGTCAGTGTCTCGTGACAGTCATTAACAGTAGATGAAGATGTATTTGTGTTATAGCATGTCACACTCACACAAACAGGCTTACATTGTCTTATGTAAAGTACAGTAGTTTTTCCCTTTGGGGTGAACCACATAAATATAATACAAATAGAAATGTTGCCATTAATAAGCATTTCTGATTAAATATGCTGATGACTTTTACTTGATATTGACAGCCCTAAATCATATTCATAGACACAATATTAAACTAACGTAACTTCCCCTGATACAGCAGTCTCTGTAAATACAAAGTTCATCATATACAGATACACGTCACACACACACACACTCTCGCTCTCTCTCTCTCTCACACACACACACACACACACACACACACACTCTCACACACACCACACACACACTCTCACACACTCTCACACACACACACACACACACACACACACACACATACATTGAGCAGAGAATCACGCACCAGAGTCCCGACACTGAACACAGCAGCAGCAACTGGATCTTCATCATCTACCGGCCGAGAGACGCATTATTCCGCTGTTTATCTGCTCTTAAGCTCGGAAACCAGATTACACCATAAACTATCGCGATCTGACGAGTGACGAACTTTACACTGACACACACACACACACGCCTTACAGGGGGCGTTAACACACTAAATAATCATACACATTTACTGTATTTACTCAAGAATCGCTGCTTGAAGTACACACGAAGGTCCGCCTGAGCAGCAGGCTGTATAAAATAATGTTTAAAGTAACACAGATCCATTCATCACATCCTGATTGGTCCATCAGACGCAGCGCTGAGAAAAGTAACAAACATCTTGTGACCACGCAGTCAAACCGCGGCTTCGTTCCGGTGTGGAAAATAATCTAAAGCAAAATAATGACACTAGCACACTTTAAAACACCGAGTCTAGCCCCTAAGAGAGTTGTATATATATGATTTCAAACCCATTTTAGAGGCGCTTCCGTTCTTCTTCTTCGGTTGACGGCGTGATGACGTCACCGGCGCGTACTGCCCTCTGCTGCAAGCGTCGGATCCCTTCACAGTCAGTCAAGAATAATAAACTATTTTACATCTTTTTTTTTATCATTGTAATATCACACACACACACACACACACACACACTCCTCTCTCTCACCACACACACACACACACACACACACCACACAACACACGCACACACACACACACACACACACACTCTTTCTCTCTCTCTCTCACACACACAGAGGCGTAGTAGCAATGGGGCAGGCAATTGCCTGGGGCCCCGTATTTTGAGGGGGCCCCCGACAGCTGACCATTTGAACAATCGGAAATGTCATTATTAATAATATACACGTAACATGGAGCAATATATCTGCATCCCCCCTAGGGGTCCCCCTCTCGCGTCACGCTGGATGTGCGTGCTTTTTCCTCATGATGCGTCGGCCGCGGTTTCCAAACTGGCACAGCACTTACTCGCGCATTTACTCGGCTATTTTAAAAATGAAAAGGACTTCTCCATCTGGCAGCCAAAAGCGGAAAAAACAAGAAAAGGAGGAAAAGAGGAAACATGACAGCGGTAAGTTAAGTGATGGAGATAAGATTGACTTAATGACAAATGTGTTTGTTGTTAATTCCAGCTTATTTTCGTTTAATTATTTGCTATATGAAATACTAGTCCAATTACTTCTAGGGTTACTGGAAAACCGGTTAGCTAGGGTTGCACTTAGCAGCAGCATGTATTGTATAGCATTTAGCAGGTATTAATGTAGGCTGCAATATAATATGTGGTACCGGGAAAGATGCGCAAATCATCGCTTGGCAAGTTTCGGTACCGGGTCTTGCTGCCAGCGGGGAGCTCACGAAACAATATAAATAAATATCATTACATTTACTTAGTTTTTTTTAGCTCTTCTACATTAAATTAGTTGAGTTAACATAATTAGTTGTCAACAAACAATGAACTAATAGTTAATAAATTAAAAAGATTAAATTAAAATGATAATCATATTTCTGCATGCAGGAGTATTAGTTAAGTTCCTGTCACTCAGATTCTCCAGTCCCTTCTCCTGACAGTGAAAATGATAAGTTCAGTGTCAGATATAGTGTTACTTACTATATCAATAGATTTACTTGCATTATCCAACTCTTCTATTAAATTAGTTAACATAGCTAGTTGATAAACTAATATAAATAAATAAATTAAGCTGCTAACCATATATTTCTATAGGAGTATTGCTTAAGTCCCTATCATCACTGCCTCAGACAGAAGATACTCAGTCCATATGAAGGTCTTTGAATATGGAGGACATAGTGACAGCATTTGCTGCAGCTAAAGCTCATAAGCACCGTTTTTAAGGTGACAATCCGTTACTGTAAATATGAAGATTGTTCAGTGTCTTCAAGATTGTATCGTACAGTATTGTATCTTCTGCCATGAAGATGATTACAATTTTTAAAGAATAAGCATTGTTTAAAAAAATAACTATTTATGTTATTTATGTGTTTTGACTACTTTTTGTATGTTGTATAAATATATATCTAGGTAACAAATATATATTAACAAAATAATATTTTAGAAGGGCCTCATCTATTAATTTTGCCTGGGGCCCCACTTCATCTTGGTCGCCTCTCTCTCTCACACACACACACACACACACACACACACACACACACACACACACACACGCGCGCTCTCTCTCTCTCTCACACAACACTCGCACACCACACACACACACACACACACACACACACACACACACACACACCACAAACACACACACACTCTCTCTCTCTCACACACACCACCCAACACACAACACACAACACACCACACACACACAACACACACACACATACTCTTTCGCTCTCTCTCACACACACTCTCTCTCTCTCTTACACACACTCTCTCACACACACACACACACTCTCTCTCTCTCTCACACACACTCTCCTCACACACACACACACACACACCTCTCTCTCTCTCTCACACACACACTCTCTCTCTCTCTCTCTCACACACACTCTCTCTCACACACACACACACACACACACACACACACAACACACACACACACTCTTTCTCTCTCTCTCTCTCACACACACATGCTCTCATCTCTGCTCTTGCTGGTTTCCTAGTGTTATGTCGTCAAGTCATGTCGGCAATAAACAGCAACAAGATTCTTCTTAGGAACTTTTAATAAGTCATTAACTTGCAAGGTAACTCACATGCACAGTGTTCGTAACAACTCTGTTCTCACTTCCTCCATCGCGTTCTCTCTCATACAAGGAACTAGAGTGCCATCTAGTGGGGAATGTATATAAGGACATCACCTAGTGTAGCGCTCTAATAAACCTGTTATTGTGTTGCTGGCTCTGTGGTGAAGGTTTCTCTGTAGTAAGGAAACAGTAGCAGTGGAGGGAGAGGAATGGGACACATGTAGTTAGTAGTGCTCATACATTATGATGACCAGCTGCACCGGAGAAATCTGCTGTTTCTACTGTTGAAATAACATTTCCCACTAGGGTCTATTTCACAGAAATCTGACTGACATTCAATAAATTGTTGTGTTTCAAATCAAATGTATGGTTATTTTCAGAAATGAAAAGAATGAGATTA
>QVTF01025653.1:0-15000 GCA_003573665.1 Oxygymnocypris stewartii
TATGCTCTCTCTTTGAATTGCCATTTCTCTCTTCGTTTGGGCTATTAGTCTTGACAAGCATCGATCTGTAATGTGCAGCTTTCTACAGTATATGTTTTCCAAGATAAATAAAGGGAGGATGGCAAAGGCAATGAATGAATGAATGCCTTCCGCTCTGACGTAGCGACTGTAACTCTGTAGGCGAGTGGCTTTTGTTTGCGAGCGAATGAAGGATTGCATGAAACTCCAGAGGAGAATGAAAGTTCAAACACTTTGCCAGCAGCAAAGTAAGTGTAACTTTTCTCCTCTTAAATTATTTAAGATTAGCAACATCATCTTATCAATCTATCGATCTCTCGGCAGAAAGATGAAAATGGAAAAATAATGAGGGAGATGAATGCCGCATAAAGAACATCAATGTGCAAAATTTAATTATCTGCTACGGTGGAAAAAAAACAGTTGGCTGTTTTCTAAAACAAAAAGAAGCGGTTAATATTTTTTCCTTCTCTGCATATTTTAATTATCAGATCAATCATAACTACGTACGGCGTGCCGCTTGCGAGAGAGAGAGAGAGAGAGAAAATTGCAAGTCTAAATGAAAAACAATAGATTTACTTTAAAGTCGGAGCTCTTTTGAAGTCTAAATTAAAATTTCAGGTACCTTTAGGAGAAGCAGCTTCACAAAGTTATGATATTCAATTAGTGTGTTTAGATTCCACTGAAATTACACTTCACAGCTCGACACCATGTTCAATGAAGACTCTGGAGATCCCAGACCTTCTGTTGCCCTAACAGACAGTGGGAGTTAAACCGACGCAGGAGCCTTTGGAAGAAAAATAATGGATGCTTTATCCAGATGAAATGAAATCTCTCTGTGATGCACAGACTGTGTTCTATCAGTCTCACAATATCTGCTGCTGCCTTCCAGATTGAAAGTGCATGAACGCCACGACCGTGCTGCAATCACCAGAGGGAAAGACGTTTAAAGTCATCATTTACTTCACATGCATTTTGTGTCCTGTTGATGAAAAGTGATATGCATGTGCACAACAAAATTATGATTTTGAATTCCTAAAAAAGCTTTCCAGAAGGAAGCTGATCTTTCCATAGAGGTGAATCTCACGAAACCTATATATTTGGGTCACATATCACCACAAAATCAAAATAAATGTATACTTTAAAAAATTAAGCTTTTTATTGTATTTGTTTGCAATATTCCTGAAATTAAGCACAATTGACCACCCATTTGGAATAATAACAATAATTATTATTATTATTATTTCCTTTTCATTGTTGTAATGAAAATATTTTATATAATAAAAGTGCTTATACATTATTGAAGTATGTGTTGTACTGCCTCTAAGGTTTCTGATCTAAAAAAAAATAAAATAAAGCTAAAAATAATTACTAAATTAAATGATGAAAGTATAAATCATAAAGATAATGCAAATAAAAATAAAATAAATGTATTTACTAAATTAAAATGCAGAAAATATTACCTATAATTCACACCACATCTGGCTCGAGTTTTGTTCATGTTTATTGTTCTAAGTTCATGTCTTTTATTTGTAATTCATCATAATGTTCATGGTTCATGGTTTATGATCTACTTCCCGCTTGTTCCTGGGATTATGTCCTCATTGGTTTATTGTCTTCAGTCATTGTTTTATCATCTTGTTTGGTGTTTATGTCATAGTCTTGTTAAGAGCCTGGACGTTTGGCATGTTTTCTTGTTTTGAAGTATGTTATGCTGTTTACGCCTGGTTTATGTTTCTGTTTTATGTCTTGAAACTCAGAAGAAGATATCTTGATAGTGGTATTTTATAGTGGCTATTGACTTCAATAGTACTTTTTCCATACTATGAATGTTAATGGCTACTGTCAACCGTTTAGCTTCCAACATTCTTCCAAATATCTTCTTTTGTGTTCAACAGACAAAAGAAAAATACAGGTTTGAAACAACTTGAGGCCGACAAAGTGACATAAGTTTCATTTTTGGGTTAATTATCCATTTAAACTCATATGTGTTTATGTTTTGGATCATCGTCGATTTGAGCCTTCATCCTCGTCTGGCTCAGGCCAGCAACATTACACTCCACATTTAAAAGAAACAAAAAGGACATGTTTTCATGAGATTCGCCCCAAATTGATTCCAACAACATCACTCAAATGGCGCTTTGAATTCGCAATTTCCATATTTTCCCTGGAAGACTAAATGGAGCATATGCAGATGACATATAAAAGTACAACAGCCATACATCGCCGCTGCACATTCCACAGATAATAAGCTCTGCTCTTGGTTTCGAGTCTGATCGAAGACGCCATTTATCTCCACCAGCCACATACCAGCAAATGGTCACAATTACACACGAATCCTCCACTCACACGTTCACTTCACACTTCTGAAACGGTCCACGTCACAGTCATCTGTCGCTGTTTTTTGTGTGTTTGGACGTGCAGCTTTAAGCGGCACATTTGGCTTGACTGGGCTGATGGTGCTCTGCAAACACATGTCACACCGCTTTGATTACAAACACTAATGCCGCTATCTGAACTCAGCTCCTGCGTTCTGTCAGAGCAGATAGCGTGTTCCCGTCCCTCCCCCCGCCTCGCGTCTCAGTTTGTGTGAAAGAGAGCTGATGTTTATTTCTTTTGGCATGTCCTCGGCCGGCGCTCCGCCACCCATTTCACACGTTTTTATTGGCTAATTTGAGTGCGTTCGTGCCAGCGAGCCGCGGCTCACTCCTCGACATCCGCGAGCGCGCATCACAGACCGAGAGAATCTGGCCTCGTTTCTACACGTCGTGTGTCACGCCGCTTGTAAGCAAACAAAACGCAGAGGCCGAGGATTCTGGGCCGTCGTCTACTCTGCCAGCTTTGACCGCTTACATACGCTCACATTTTTATATCCGCTCTCCGTATACACAACATCTGCTTTGAGGGATAAAACCAATCGAAATGCATTCAACAGTTTACCATTACCACATGAATGAATACATCAATAATTTAAATTTAGAATATTTTACTTATACTTTTTTGTTGCAATAAATAAATTCTACATATTTAACTACTACATAAAAAAATAAAAAAAAACATTTTGCACATTTAACTCTAAACTTTCATGCAAAAAATAAAATAAATAAATTGAACCCCCCACATTTTTTATTACTTAAATGTATTAAATAATAATAAACAAATCATAACATAAAAATGAGTAAAAAATGTTGCATATACACGATGTACTATTTTTTAAAAATGAAATGTGAGATATGCAGAACAACAGATAAATAGATGGATGATGAATGAAAGAATGGAATGATAGAAAGAATGATGGATGGATGGATGGATGAATGAATGAATGAATGTATGGGACAGTTGCATGGATGGACTGATGGATGAACGATAGAAAGAATGATTGATAGAAGAATGGATGAATGAATGAATGAATGTATGGACAGATGCATGGATGGAATGATAGAAAGAATGACAGGTAAAAACATGGATGGATGGAGCAACTGAAAGAATGTCAGACAGATGGATGGACAGATAGATGACAGAATGATATAGAGATTGTTAGAAGAATAGTATGATAGACGGATGGATGGATTGGAATGATAGAATTATATTTTAAATTAATTTTAAAAACAGTTGCGTGTGAAAAAAATGTATTTTGCCAGCTTGATCAAAAATGAGTAAAAAGAGATGTTAAAATAACATGATATCACTTCTGTTTCTTTCATCATGCTGGAAGCAGAAGGTCACGTTGAGTGCATTGCATTGTGGGATACAGCTGAATACGGCACATTTTGGCAAGCAGCGAGGAAACCAAAATAGCACGGGTATTTCCTCCAGGTGTGTGGAGTCTCAAGACAAAGAGATGCTGCAGATGCTCTTTAAAGGTGCGCCGTAACGTCTGACCCTAGTTCTGTGACACCAGAGCGATGGCTGTTTTGTCTGCGACTGTGTGTGTGTGTGTGGTGTCTGTGTGTGTGTGTGTGGTCTGTGTGTGTGTGTGTCTGTATATGTGTGTGTGTGTGTGTGTCTGTATATGTGTGTGTGTGTGTGTGTGTGAGGGTGGTGTGTGTGTGTGTGTGTGAGTGTGTATCTGTATGTGTGTGTGTGTGTGTGTTGTGTGTGTGTGTGTGTGTGTGTGTGTGTGTGTGTATCTGTATGTGTGTGTGTGTGTGTGTGTGTGTGTGTGTGTGTGTGTGTGTGGCGCCGCGATGCTTGCGTCCGCAAACACGTCTAACATTTGCACAGCGGTGGCGTCACTCGGGCGTAGCATCTCTTGAGCTCGAGACCTCGCACTGTCAGGACTGTAAAATGAAAGCCTCCGCTGACGAAACCCTGCAAAATGTGCTGAAGCGCATCAATTCCACCTGGCATACAGCGAGAGAGACCTATTTATAAAAAACACACACACACACACACACACACACACCACACACACACCACACATGAACACACAGTCTGTACAAACGCCACTCTTAATGACAAATGTCTTGTCCGTACACATGCAGACAAGGCATTCGTTTAACCAGCATAACAACCCAGCGCTCAGCGGCGAGGGCCGACGCGTGCTAAACAGCTGTAGTGCTACAGGATCTCACAATCTCTCACACACGCGTACAGCAGTCTGAACACAGCATTCACATTCATGCATGGGCTACAGACTCACTGAGCCATGTGCTCGTGCATGATGCAAGTCCAGCCTGCAATGTGGCCCGATTTCATTTCCACGCTCTAAACAATACTTCTGTCACAAAAATATTATATAATCTGTCTATACTTATTTAAAGTAGTAATAAATTAAATAGTAATATTATAATCGTTTTAAAATAAATATATATTTGTATATTCTGTTTTATTTTTAGTTTATATTTGTAGTAATTTTGTTTTGCATTTTATCATTATATGAGCTTTAAAAAAAAATATATATATATAGTTTTTATTAATTTTTATTTCAAGTTTTAGTTATTTTAGTACATCAAGTTAAATTTAATAAAAATGATAAATATTAACTTCTTATCTAGCTGAAGAAAATTCTAATAATAAATTACAATTAATTAAAAAATAATTTTAATAACTGCTATTTAATTATTGAAATATTTATTATTTTAAATAAATACAACACCTCATTGTTGTTTCTGGAATCTAGTATATTGCCTCTTGTAATTATTGTAAAAATACAGTTTTGATCTTGATCAAATAATTGTACTATTTAGCATTTTTAGAAGCAGCAAAAAATGAAAGAAAATAATCAAAACTCAAATATTATCTCTAATAAATGAGCACATGTTTTGTCTCTGATAGATGGCATGCGTGTCCCTCTCTCTCTTGGCCGCCGCTGCTGTTCATCTGATGTCCTACATTCACTCGCTGCGTGGACATTCTGTCACTAATGCAAAACAGCAAGCGGTTCGATGCATGTTTACAGAGTTTTACTGGGGCTGAAGTCTCCGTGTAGAATTGGTTTGATATGCTTTTGGACAACTTAGGCAGCTTGTAAAACGAGGAACAAATTAGCTTACGCATACTTATGCTTTCTGTAAGCTGCATATGCAAATAATAAATTAGTTTCTAATGCGCACAGACTCAATATGCAGCTGCTTGCATTCACGAAAAAGTACCAACTTTTTTTTGGCACATGGTAGCATTATCTTATTATGACTCTTGACTATGATAAAGAGGATAAATCACAGTTTTCTGTGAAGTACTAAGGTATGTTAATGGAATAGTTCACCCAAAAAAATGTCCTCACCCTCAGGCCATCCAAGATGAGGATGAGTTGGTTTCTTCATCAGATATGAAGAAATGTTGGATCATATCACTTGCTCAGCAATGGATCCTCTGCAGTGAATGGGTGCCGTCAGAATGAGAGCTGAGAAAAACCTCACAATAATCCACACCACTCCAGTCCATCAATTAATGTCTTGAGATGTGAAAAGCTGTGTGTTTGTAAGAAACAAAACCATGATTAATATTTGATTTATTTATTTAGTCGTTTAGCAGACGCGTTTATCCAAAGCGACTTACAAATGAGGACAACAGAAGAAATCAATCGTAGAAAAAACAACTCAAAACAGATCCAACACTAAAAGCTAAAACTTTAGAAATACTACATATACACATTTGAAAAATAAAGACATGAAATAAAAATAAATGCATACAACATTTCAAAACTAAATATTTAAATGAAAAACAAAAAAAAAGCTAAAAACAATTCCAAATATTAAAGAACAAAAGGTATTAATATAATAATGCTTCAAACATAACACTAAAATAAATGTATAAACGCAATATGTATATTATTTCATTTCCATTTTGTTTGTTGAAGTATTAAATTACTCAAATGAAATAAAACTAAATCTTAATAAAAGACCTATACAGAGATAATAAATTCTGACATAATTTAACTAAAATTTAAATAGATAACAAATAAAAATCAAACGACGGTAGTTTATCAGTAATCCTAAAAATAACCCTGAGCCAAACACGCATGCTAAAAAAACACAACTTACTCTCACATAGTAAGAAACGGTTATAAAACTGAAACAGAAGTGAAAGTAGTGTTAGGAAAGAGGAGAAATAAAAAGAGATACTTATATCAAGCGATACTTATTATGGTTTTAACTCCATAATAACATAATAAAGTCCATCCCGTTTTCCTCTCATATCAAAATCCACCCACATATTTGTGTTTTGGCTTGTGAACGGTGTTTGAACCGTGCAGATTTCTGATTCAGACGAGACGTTTTCACCAGAGAAAGATATATTATAGATAGAAGACTTTAGCTGAAGGCAATGGATTGAAGTTAAAACATATTATTGATGTTTTGTTTCTTACAAACATGCAGCTTTTCCCTTCTCGAGACGTTAATTGATGGACTGGAGTGGTGTGTATTATTGGAATGTTTTTATCAGCTGTTTGGACTGTCATTCTGGACGGCACCCATTCACTGCAGAGCATCCAAACCTGATGAAGAACAAACTCATCTACATATTTAATGGCCTGAGGGTGAGCAAAAAGTGATGTTTTCCATACATTATATCAGCGCATTATAAATAAGATGCATAATAAAAGCTGTGATTCATACCTCAGACATGGCGAGAAAAAACACATGAAATTATCATGTGTGAATGAACGATGCCTTAAAAAGTGAAGTAATGCAATAAAGGCAGTAGATTATGCGGGATAAAAGCTCACACGGCTGTGAACCGCACGTGTGAACTCTCTCCCACAACGGGCACAAGAGAGTGAGAACAGAGAGAGAGAGAGACAAAGAGAAAGCAGTAGAGATCAAACCCGCTAACACGTGCCGGACACGGGTGATAAAGTCAGGATGAGAGTCCCGGTTTCAGGCCTGCTGCATCCTATTTATATCAGCTCTGTGGCCACCGGCGTGACAGGAATACCTAATGCATCTGGAGCTCGTGAACCTGCTAGTGTGGGTTCAGCCTGTGACAGCCGTAGTCATTAGCACATTAGAATGTGTTCTAGGACTAAATAGGGACACTGAGGTAGGATGAAAGTTGTAGAATGGCAGAACTCATTTTCACACATTTTCCCTGAGGAGCGCGAGGTGCTGTTTGCTCGTGCAAAACTCGCGCTTCAATGCTAGGGTGTTCTGGGAGCTTTTAAGTGCATTGCTAAGGTGTTTTGGGTGTTTTCTAGTCGGGTGACCCAAATCAAAGAGCCCATCCTAAAGTTTTCTATGATATTGGGAGTCTCTAGACAAGGGCTTGAGTAATGTAATAGAAACAGCACAACAAGCCACATGATTTGAGAGAACGTTTATAGTGCAAACGGTGCAGGATGACTTATGGTCTTGTTATTGTTTCCTAAAGTATTAAAAACTGTTTTTGTTACTGAAATTAATTACATAAAATATAAATATTAGATGACAACAAGTTTATGTTGAAGCGCTAAAAGAAAAAATAAAGGTAAAATAAAAAGTACAAAAATACTATAACATTAAAATAATATCAAAAATATACAAATACAAAATTAATAACCATATATTATATTTACTTACATTATTATTTTGTTATTGTTAACTAAAACTATTCAAATAATTGTCATTATTTAAGTAAGCTGAAAAAAATGAATATAAATTAAAAATGTAAACAAATTAAGAATGTTGCCTTAATAACTGAAATAAAATATTTGAAGCACTAAAATCTCTTTAAACTGAAAAAAAGTTGAAGCTAAATAGAAATGACGTACAACAAAATACAAAACTTAAAATGGAAAGAAAAAACTAAACGAAATAAAAAAATAAAATACATGATAAAGTACAACAAAATTACTCAATTCTAAATAAAATTAAGATCTAGCAAAATGGAAAATTAAAGCATATTAAAATAAAATAAATACATATACTATATGTATATTGCATATTAAAGTATATTTTATACAAACATATAAGTATAAATGATACTAAAATAACCTAATCAGAAATGTAAGCGATAATAACAGTAATTCTTGCTTTAGCAAAACAGCATCTTTAACATCAGCATGCTAACTTTGACCTAACACGCTCTAAACGTTAGTGTGCATCATCTGAAGTGCTGTTTAAGACATCCGAACAGTTTAAATCCAACATAGAGAGCCTTTTAAAACGATTCCCTTGCTAATATTTGACATATTCATATTAGCGAGTCCATCGAATAGCTCAGCAGTAACTGTTTTTAAACTGATTTGCAATTAAGTCTTGAAACGCTAATGTTTTTGACGATACGCGTAGAGTGAAGTTCACTTAGTAAACTCAATAAAATTAAGACAATGTCTGAAGAAACACACACACACCTGAAAATGATCCAGACGCACTCGTTCACCTCACACGCAGAAGCCGTTCCAAAATCTAGCCAGCTGCCTACCTAGACAGCATTTTAGGGCATCATATGATCATATGATATATCATCATAGTTCTAGACAGTGTGTGTGTGAGACGCGCCCCATCCGCACGCTCACTTTGACTATAGCAGTGCATTAGGCCCTCATGACAATTAGCCTGGGAAAAGGTTTACGACCGCCAGGCCCACAGGAGCGTACAAATCGGCACAGCCGGAGGCAGCCTCTAGAACAGGAAGGTAATTACAGCTCTTCTCATCATAACGCCGAGAGGAAGCATGCGACATAACACACTCTTCCCCCCGCGTGCTCTTCTCTTATACTGCTATAATTAATTATCATGCCTTTACTCTTTGATTTATTCCACGATTCATAACATATTTATACATTCAAGATGAATTATCATTTCCTTCAGGAATTAATCAAAAACCAGAGGAAGGACCGGCCCTACGTGTTGTCGCTGGATCAAAGAACGAGCGACTTACCTTGCGGCGGATATTCAGGCCACACCGCAAGGTCAGCCAAGCTTACGGGCCGAACAAACAACGGACAGAGTATCGTGATTTATGAGGCTGTATAACTTACAGTTAGTGAGAACCTGTTAAAACAAGCATGCACTTACAGTACAAACTACTGCAGCATATAAAAGTCAACATGAAATGACATCAACAACCTGTAATGTGACATTTCTGAATGAAAAGGATATTAAAATGAGGAAAAAAAGGAAGACGGGACATGATTGGGTTGCAAAATGTGCATTATGATATTATTTCTTAATATTTTAATAGGTGAAGGGTGGAGCAAGATACTATATTACTTTGATTAAAAGATTTTTGCTTTTGAAATATTGTGCACTGATCAATCATAATAATATTAGAACGAATATTTATTTTACTGTCTCTTCTGCTCACCAAGGCTGCATTTATTTCCTTGAACATGCAGTAAAAACAGTCAAATTGTGAAATATTATTACAAGTGCTTTCTACTTGAATATCTAAAAATATAATTTATTCCTGTGATTAAATCTGAATTTTCAGCATCATTACTTCAGTCTTCAGAAATCATTCTAATATACTGATATGATGCTCAAGAAACATTTCTCCTTATTATAAATGTTGAAAACAATTGTGCTGCTTCATATTTCCAGGATTCTCTGATGAACAGAAAGTAAAAAAGAACAGCATTTATTTGAAACAGAAATGATTTGTAGCATAAATGTCTTTACTGTCACTTTTGATAAATGTAATGCATCTTTGCTGAATAAAAGTACAAATTTCTTTTAAAAAAGCACTCAAACTGACACAGAACAGTAGTTTATATTAATAAAGTAGACCGTATTCGTTTTTATTTCTGAAATGTCCTGTCCGAGTGAAGCCCCGGCAATTGCGCACACAAAACACACACAACATATCTGAATCACATTCTTCTTTTCTCTTCCCAAAACCTTCCTGTCACTCTGTGCTACACGTGTCACATAAAGAGCATCAAATGTCCAGAAATTCAATAAGGTGCACTACATCAGCTATAAAACATGTCTGCACATCCCCGACACAAACGCATCCAGAAGTAAACTAATGTGTGCACGTGTGCAGAAAACCCATCCACTCCACAGATTAATAATTTAGTGCTGAGTGTCTTAAATGTTCTTCTGAAGCACCCGAGACCCTCGTGCCCCAGAAAACAGGTGTCTGCCTGCGAATCCCCAAAAGCTGAGCGAGATGAATAGCGGGTCTGGTTTGGGTTGTGTAGTCAGCTGATAATGACGGGTGAAGATTTCTGGGCCGCAGGGGTTAATGGCACGAAACAGAACCGAGTTGCTAATTACACGTTCCGAACTATTTATCAGATTCTCCATCTGCACAGCGCCACGACTCTCATTGTGCACGCTAAATTACTCCTTGGATTATCTTTGTAAAGCAAGTTTTCATAATTAGGGCCCTGCGTGGATGTTTTCTCTCTGCAGACACTGAGAGGGAGAGAAAATGAGCTGACTGGTTCATTCGGGCCTGACATCTTAAACCAGCGACACAAAAACATCTGCTCCTAGTCAAAACATCCTAAAAGAAAGATTTCCCAAATACATCCCAATCACAAAGATCAAATATGATATTGTAGGAATAACAGAACTTGTATTATATTGGACCAAAATAAAACGGACAGTTTAAGAGTTAGTTTAACCAAAAATCTCAATTATTGTTAACAACCATAAAAGTAGTTCATAAGACTCCTAAAGTGATATATTCACTTATGAATAAAATATTTCTTTAAAATGCCAGGAGTTTTAAAATCCCAAAAATGTTTAACCCTATAAAGCCCATGAAGGCAGATTTCTAAGCCCTCTAATGTCGAGTTCACACGATTTTAACCAGATTTTTCACTCGCCGACAGGTTGATAAATCGCCGACAAATGCCCGACATCGGAGTTAAATCGGTGCTCGTTCACGTGTGTGACAATCACGCAGTGTGAATTATCAAAGACGTGATCTGAGGTCATCGTCGATGTGTTGCCGACACCCGCGAAATATTTGGCATGCTAAATATCTGGAGCTGTCGGCGATTCAAGATCCTGCTGTGTGAATGAGTTCTGACTGAAAAATACATCAGTGATGACCTACAGCCAATGAGAGAGCAAGATACAGCGCAGCGGGAAGCTCAGGGAGGACTTCTTTTTTTTCAAAGCCATTTACAAACAACGTGCATACATTTTTGGCATTCGAATATACAGATCAGGTAGGCTACATGAAGAAGATGAAGAAGGAGCTATATTTTTCCTTTAAATAATATTCTTCTATAAAGGAAAAAAGCATTTTTCTTTGTCATCATTTTGAGGGCTTTTATAGGCTATAAGAAATAAACTCATTATAAAATGCACAACATGTTGATTTCACTTTTAAGTAGGTTACTTAGATTTGTGTATATAAAAAAATCACAGCATAAGTATGTTTGTTAACATACAAACATACAAATATTTTTGATCATATAAATATCAGTATCTGCACCAAATTGCATATTTTTGCTCACTTTGAGCCTCTTTCCTTTCATATTCTCACTATATTTGCCATAAAAGCTCATATGATAAACTCAATTATGATACTTAACACATGCAAACTTTACTTTGTCTAAAGGTTCAATAAACTGTTCTTTCTTTTTATTTTTTTATTTTTTTTGACCATTATTTCTTCTGTCAGGCTTTAAATAGTTAATTTCCGTGCGGTCTCCTAAAGGTGCATTGTGCCTTATTAGTCCACCTGGCAGTGATTTACTCTTCGTTTGACTAGGGCCATCTTTTCCACATGCTTGGCAAACGTTTGCACGCATTTTCCCATCTAAAGGTGAGCCCTGTGTGGCGTAACACTCCTCAGCGGGCACCTCTCCGATATCAGACCCAGCGGTGCGGCTGACTCTATTGAGACACACACGCCGTCGGACGCGAGCCTCCTCACAGTAAATTTTATTAAAATTACCTTCATTATAAGACACTCTTCATTATAAAACCAAAAAGTGCTGCTGGTCTCTCAGGGCCTTTGGATTAATAAGGACAGCGATGTATTTTAAGCCGTAAACTCGACTTCTTACTGTCCTTAATCTCCTTTCCACTTCACAGGCCAAATTAACACCTCTCCCCGGCTCTGACGGGACCTCATTAGCCTCACTTCCACTCCGAAAGAGAAAAGACCAGGAAAGAAGAAGAGAAGACGTGGTGATGAAGGAGGAGGAGGAGGGAGACGACCAATGACAGCCACCAGCTCGGGGATTAACCCTTTCACGCGACCGAACGCTTCGGGAATCTAGGTCGACGCGTGTTTCTAATCAGCCGCCTGGTTAACGATAATTAGCAGGCGAGGTAGGAGGGGAGGAGAGGGAAGGACGCGCAGAAACGAAACAGAGAAAGAAAAGAGAAACCTGTCATATCGCAAACACTTCAAAGCCGACGACTTCTCTTTTAAAAGTGGCACGATAAGGGTCCAAGAACCACCAGGGACCTCGAGAAAACGCAATGCTGGAGAAGGGAGGAGAACGAGGGCCGAAGAGACCTAAAACACACACACACAGAGAGTGCGCACGCTTCAGCGGGGCCCAGAACACACAAACACACACTCCACCTACATAACGCTGGGAGCTCTCGTAGTTTACTCTCAACTGTTAAACTTCCAGCGCGGTGAGTGGTCCCTGTGAAGTTTACCCATCATGCACCTCTCAGTCACGGCTGCTCCAGATCTCCAAAATATAAAAATACATAGGTTGTTCCAGTCATGCGAAAACACAATATAGTTATTTAATTATTACACATGTTCACCAGCTACATCCCTGCACAGCACACAAATAAAATCAAATTAAGCTTTTAAAAATGTGTCCTTGGTATTATTATTATATATTAATCATTTAAAAAATGTAATAAGGGACTCAAGGCACTCGTGCTATATTGTTAGTATATTCATCATCATGTTGTAAAGGTTTTAAAGAAAGAAACCCCTTGATTTTCTCAGTTGTTCATGAACCCTGGATAAGGACTTTCTTTTAAAGATTGCATTCACAAAAATTGCACAAACTATTAAAAGTGGTTCACAGCTAGAATTGTTTGAATATGATTAAATACAAAATAATTATTTATATAAGTTCCAGTTGTGATTAAAAAATGTTGCATAATTGCTTATGATGCTTATGCTTATTAAATATTTTGAAGCAGTGCAAAAACACATAATAATAATAATAATAATAAATACATCAAATCTAACTTGTTTTTACTATAACTTTGTTCACTATTTTTTTATTTGAGATTTAGAAAATTCCTTTATTTCCAGGATTTTCATTAAACACAGGACCCCTGATTGTAATTATTAATGCCCTAATGCTACGTCTATTTACCGAATAACACAGCAACAAGTCTTATTGCTTAAATCAATGTTCATAATCAGACACATTTCCAAGTAAAACAAGGTATCTAAATGCCAGGACTTTATCCACTGTGAATAGATCATAAAAACAAGTCTACAGCAGGTTTAAAGGCACAGATATTTGAAGTTAACTCTATAGTAGTGAGGTTTGTTAGCACCACAGCCACGTTAAGGACATTCAGCAGGACCTCGCACTCACAATGAGCTCGACGCTCAAAAAATCTTAATGATATCCCATCACTAGTGGCCACTGGAGACAGATCTGAGATGCATGTTAATATCAGACATGAGCAGCGATCTGATCACTTGTGATAGGACGATAAAGGGATAGTTCAAACCAAAAATGAACGTTTTCTCATCATTTTCTCATTCTCAAGTTGTTCCAAACCTGAATAAGTTTCTTTCTTCTGTTGAACACAGAAGATATTTAGATAAAGATAAAGAAATCATCTGTGTTCAACAGAAGAAAGAAACTCATACAGGTTTGGAACTCGAGGGTGTGTAAACAATAGCTCAATTTTGGGAAAACTCTTTTTAATATCAGGCCTAAAACAGTTTTCCATGAAAACCATTGCATCCGCTCACAACACAACATCATGTGGCCAGCTGGACTCCTGATGAGACGGGAAACCTGCGCTTTCATTTCAGTATGCCTGAGCTCTCTGGACCACAGACGAGGATCGCAGATATGATTTATGTTCTGCTGTTTAATGCTCGAGCACTGGCTTTGAGAGGAGATCAGATGACTTTCTGGACAGGAGCATGTCAGGGAAGGAACGGGGAGTGCACCATTACAACAGCATGACAGAGAGAGTGAGAGAGGTACTCCTGCGTCTTAATGGAGGAGAGATGCTACTTAAGTCTGACGGGAAAATGATACCAGTCAATACAGCGAAGGGAGGGGATGGAGCGCGGATACGGATGACGTGATGCTGAGAGGGTTTTGATCCCTGGGAAAGGCAGCAAACTGCTACATGAAACATACAGAAACAATGACGGATGCCGAAATTCATCGAATGATTTGGATGTTATTTCATGTTTTATTTCTCTAAATCTCTCCAGCATGAGCAGATATGAGAGCAGCGTTGTTTCTGAGGTGGATAAGATGGTATTGTTGACTGACCTGAGCTTGGAAACTCTTGAGAACGGGTGAAACCATCTCCAACATCTCCTAAACAGAGAAACAGAGACAACACTGATGAATCAGAAACAGGTTTTTTAAACATTTTTATTTTGCTTGAAGACAATAAAGCCTATTTTTGAAGTCAGTAA
>QVTF01025653.1:22500-42805 GCA_003573665.1 Oxygymnocypris stewartii
TTCATTCAATTACTCTTTTTTGTTCTTTCTTTTGTTCTTTCAATCTTTAATTTGTTCTTTATTTCCTTATTTTTTCATTCACTCTTTCATTTGTTCTTTCTTTCACTTTCTTTCACACTTTTGTTCTTTCGCTCTTTAATTCTTTCTTCCATTTGTTATTTTGCTCTCGTTCATTCACTTTCATTAACTTTTTCTTTCATTTATTCTTTTAATCTTTTTATTTCACTTTCTTTCTTTCTTTCACTCTTTCTTTCACTCTCTTTTCTTTCTTTCACTCTTTCTTTCCTTCTCTCTTTCTCACACTTCCCTGGCCAGGCAAAAATCACAAGTCAGATCACAGAAAAAAGTATTAATACTCCAGAAAGTGGCATGATTTGATTAACATCTGTGGCTCAAACAGTGAAGTTGAATGCTTCTGATTAAGGATTTGAACAAACACAAACTCGTTAAGTGAGAAGAACAGCGATACTGAAGAAACAGCTAATTGCCTGAGTACAAACTTCACCGCTAAGAAGCATTTACAGAAACTTGTGCTTAAGTTTTAGCAGCACGAACAGTAGGAGTATATAAAGGAAAAGCTTTTTATTAATAGTTTTGACATCTGACACATCACAAACAGCATCTTTGCTCCCTGCATCGTCTACAGAGACGAGATATCAGCAGGAGCTGGAAATAAACCTGCTCGCTCTCACCTTTCAAGAACAAACTGCAGCACGCTTCACTTCTGTTGTTTTTATAAATGTTTGTTCATTTGTGCTCAGACAGCCATCAGACCCGCCTGATGCCAAAAGCTCTTTTTCTTCCTCATTTCTCTGCTACCCATGATGCACTGAGGCTCTGAGACGCCGGTTAATGCAGGCGTGCTCAGCAGGTGATGATCCACGTTAGTCAATGTCGTTCCGAGCAGGAGAATTACAGTACACATAAGATGCATGAACCGCGGTCTGACACGAGCCGTCGAAACTAGCTTTAGGTTACGCTCAGAAAACTTTCACCATAAACAACTCAGATTCAGCTTTAAAATCTGCTCCTTTTCACACTTTATCAAGATATATATATATTTATTTATATATATATATAGAAATAAATGAGGAAAATACTGATATATATATTTATCAGTATTTTCCTCATTTATTTCTATATTTAACCTTTTTCTTAGTGTTTTAAAATTCAGATTTGAGGCTAAATACTTTATACAAGCCCCTTGAGGCTTTTCTTAGCTTACTTTCTTAATATTACATATTAATAATAATTATGACAATTAAATATTAAAATGCTTACAATTTTGAAAACATGTCAAATAAACTATTCTTATTATCATCATCAATACAAATAATAAAATATTACTATTCAATTGTTATTGTTGTTTTATATATTATTATTATTAGTATTTGTAGTAGTAGTACTACTATTTCTATTGTTTAATTTTTTTATAATACATTATTATTATTGTTATTTTTAACCCACATAATGGTGACCACAAAAATAAAATGGAGATGTCAAACTCAAATCTTCTATTTCTTTATTTTTTTGCTACCCAATTTACTGTTAACCATGTTGTTCCAAACCGGTATGACTTTTACTGTGAAAAACAAAAGCAGAAATTTGCACCATTTTCCATACAATGCAAGAGGATGATGATTGTAAAGCTCAAAAGAAGAATATTAATATTATAAAAATATGCACCATCAAAATATTCTAAAATTACAATAAAGTAACATAAATATACATTATATAAAGTATAAAAAAATAATATTATTAAAGTAGTGCATACAATTCGTGCGGTATGTTACAGGCCTTCTGAAGTCAATAAAGCAGTACAATACGATGTGTAAAGAGCAGGCCAAATTTCTGTTAATATTCTCTAACAAATATTTGGCTAATTTGACCTTTTGTGCTCCATAAAAGAAAAAAGAAATTCCACAGGTTTGTAAGGAGAGGAAGTTGAGTAAATGATGACTTTTGGGTGAACTATCGCTTTAAATCAGATCCTAGTTCCAGGAAAGCCACAAAGAAATGTCACTATTGAACAGTATTGAAAACAAGCCAGACTTGTGTGTAAAAAGAAGACATCTTCAGTCAAACCTTCGACGTTTTAAGGGTTTGGAAAAAGGCAATCAGACCTGTATTTTCAGGATACGGTGGGCAGCTAGGTCAATATTGAGCCCCTGTCATTACGCCTGTGCCAGTCAAACATCCGTCTGTAATTGATGAGTTCCCCTCTGGGAAGCTCTGTCGATGTCACGGGGGGCGGGACTTAGGGGCGGAGCTAAGCTAAACCAGCCCTGCTGAGGCCAGCATCTGTCAGACAAGCCAGCGAGGAACATTGATTGGCTGAGGCGTTTGCGTTCACGTGCAGTCGACCGACTCCGTAGAGGATGTGCGACGTCATTGACGGTTGAACTTGACACTGAATCAAACACGTCTACGAGCGATCGAGATTTATAAAAGCACAACAAAAGATAACTAGGTGTTTACTAAATCACATCTGAGAGCTTGTCTTCAGTAATAACCAGACAAGCAATGAAGAGCCATAAATGAAAATGCTTACTGTAAATACACAGACTGTTAGAACACAAAGATATAACCTTCAGATTCACTATAGAGCTCGAAAAAATCTTTACCATCGATTAGCACAGAATCTATGGCACCTCTCGCTGATGACAGCAGGGAAGAGAGGAAGTGGACATGTGGGGAAAGCATGAGTTCTCAACCAGCGAACCAGAGTGTTTGGACCAGCAGAAATGAACTGCAAAAAAATGGGTGGTTATGGGAAAAAAATGCAGATGGAGGTATTATTTTTCTTTTTGTATCCCATCTAATTGCAATCATAGGCAGATGTCTGCGAGTGTGACAGCATCAGCAGAATTGCTGCTGAGAGCACAGAATCTTTGTCTAAAAATAATCAGACGTTCTGGGCTCGGCTGTTTGTTATAATGGTAATCGATGCTGCAGGCTTTGAATTCCATCAATTTATAGATCCACTCTGTTCTGCCTGGTGATTGTGCTGCCTCTAAACCCCTGCTGCACACACACACACACACACACACACTCATAAAAAACACACAAAAGGTTCACGCAGACGGGGACCATTACCTATGCAACCCTGCATTCACGTTATACAACCAAATTATATCTAAAGAATATTGACACACAGAGAAACACAAATATAAACATCAGTGGAGAAAGAGAATAATACAACTATGCATCATGCATTCAACACACGAACACAGAAGCATTCAGACAGACAAAGGCCATTACCTATGCATGAAGACATGTTACACAAAAAATATCGATAGAATAATGCAACCTTGCATGCAAATTATACAAACAATGATATTTACTGGACCATTGCATGCAGGGTTGCATATCTGCATACACAAGTACTTTATACGCAACCATGCATGCATGTTATATGATCAAATATTTACATGACTACTGCCTATGCATGCACTTATGCAATCCTGCATGGGCATCATGCAAATACATGCTATCTACAGAATACAGATATGCATGCACTCTCTCTCTCTCTCTCTCTCTCTCTCTCTATATATATATATATATATATATACAGATGGTCTACAGGACCATCTAAAATGATCATTACCTATGCATGCAGATATGCAAACTTGCAACCTAAGGAAATGCAACAGAAATCTACAAAACTATTATGCTGTAATGCATATTATAGAAAACAGTTGCATTCAGATATGCAACCCAGCATGTATGTCATACAATTCTTGCAGATGTGTAAAATAAAAAAAAAACATCTACAGGGCCATTATGGATGCAACTGTAATATGCAAAAACACACAATCCTGCATGGCCATTATACATATCTCCACAACACAGACACACAGAGAAACACAAATATAAACATCAGTGTAGAAACAGAAGGTCCAACCACGCATGCCTGCGTGCACACACACACAGACACACACACACACGCGCACACACACACACACACGCACGCGCACACACACACACGCACACACACACTGGTCACAGCGAGGGACAGCAGAAGGGCTAGTCTATGATTTAGATAAGTGCGCTTTCTTTTCATACGTTTTCTTATCTCCTCAGTTTGTGTGTAAGGCAGAAGATTTGTCCTTAGCTGTTTCAGATTAGTGCCGCTTCTCAGACGCCACATTCGAGAGGAGAGATCGATCAATGAATCAAATCAACACAATCAATACGGCCCATCGCTGGAGTCTAGTCTGGCCCCCGCATTAATACTGGCACCAACCCCACCCCCTCAAACCCCCCGACACGCACAAAAACAACAGCACTTCTCTCTGCTGCTTTTGTGTGTGTGTTTGAGAGAGATCCAGGATAGGGCCGTTTCTGGCTGGTGTCCATGGCAGAGATGGAAGATGAACCGTTATCTGCCCTGACTTGGACAGGATTGAAGAAAGTGGCCCGCTGGACGTGCTCAGAGCTGCCATGCACCTCAGCTCCACACTTTCATTTGTTTACCCGTAGGAGAGGAAAATCCCAAATGGGATCTTTTTAATATCTCAATTGTTTCTCCTAGGAATCGAGATAAAACAGTGAGCAGTTATCTTACACGTGTCTCCTCTAGTGGTTTGGAAGTGACGTCTCAAACTGTGCTCAGATTGGACACAAGAAAAGTCAGAGATTTCTTAAAGGGATAGTTGTTCACCCAAACATGAACATTCTGTCATTTACTCTTCTTCAAGTTGTACTAAATCTGGATGCTTCTTTCTTCTGTTGAACACAAAATAAGATATTTTGAAGAATGTTGGTAACCAAACAGCTGCCGGTAGCCATTGACTTCTATGGTATGGCAAAAATACTGTTGAAGTCAATGGCTACCGGCAAGTGTTTCAGTACTCGCATTCTTTAAAATATCTTCTTCTGTGTTCAGAAGAAGAAAGAAACTCATTCAGGTTGAGGATGAGCAAACGATTATATAATTTTAATCTCTTAAATATATACTCAAACATTTCTCATCCAATGATCAGAGCTTTAGTTAAGCTAGTTGAAACATCAAAACCTCCATTAAGTCTCTTGAGATATGAAAAATCAACCACTGTGCAATGAAATGTATTGATCACGCAGTGCACAAGAGTTGAGCACACTGAAAAGTCCAGCAAATTGTTCGTACTTAATGGTGACATCAAAAGATGCACGTCAATTAAACTGATAAATCACACTGTAAAATGTGATATTGGTTGCACAGTGAACATCTCACATAAATGAACATCACAGAGTTAAAATATTTTGTGGCGGCGTGTGAATTTAGTGGTCACTGTCTCTGAATATCACATCTTGACACCTTTCTAAACCTGCCAGCAGAGGCTGGGAAATGATTGCAAATAATTAATCCCAAATCATCAGCCGGCTCTCGGCAGACAACACGCCGGCTCTTAAGACGAGTGCGAGCGTTACAATGATCGGGGAAGGTGTGACTCACGTCGTCAGGAATTAGTTGTCACGCTGCACTTCATTTAGGAGTTTTAGCACCTAGCACGCCGCAATCCATCAACACCTTGTCTAAAGCACACGTTCAGTTCGGAACCGCTTTATCTGTCGGGAAACGCACAGTTCGGAGCTTGTGCTCTGTAAGCAAGGATGCATGCGTTTGAAATGAAGAAGTACAGGCAGTGCTGTCGCTTTGGAATAAAACCCCTCAAGCATCTATCAGAGGGTTTTAAACCAAAGTTACGCCTCAGCAGGGGACTGAAAATATTGACTCGTTATAGAGCCAATGTTGAGACTCCTGGTCATTTAAAGGATTGAAAAACAGTCCACCTACTGCTCATAGTGAGAGCTGTATTTGAGCAAATAATTTTTTACAGGAGACCAGTAATTTCTGTGCCAAATAGAAATGCAGAACAGAGTGGTTTAACTTAGTAAAATGATTTTCTGAACACATTTATCTGAACACTCTCAGGAAAAAAGGTACAAAAGCTGTCACTGGAGCGGTACACTTTCAAAAGATAAAAATGTGCACCTTATTTACCTCTAAAAGGTGCCTTTTAGCACCTAAATGGTACACATTAGTAGCTTTTGAAAAGGTGCCACTCGAGTGACATCTGTTGTACCTTTTTCCTGAGAGTGAACTTACACTAGGTCTTTTGTACTGAAGTAGAATTCAGATTCATTTTGACAAGATCACATTCATTTCATTTGACTTACTCACCTGGAAATAATGTACTCCTGTTGATTCAGTTGATCTTAACAGCATAGCACAAAACCATATACTGTATGTATTAAATGTGTGTGTGTGTGTGTGTGTGTGTGTGTGTATACCTAAGAAAATCCTTTAAATATACAGCATAACTGAACATTAAACAGTAAGTTTACACAAAATAACACTGATAATACATATATAAATGTACAATGTTTGGCTATATTTCTTCTAAATCCCTAGTATTGGTGCATTATGAATTTTATGCTCAGAGTAATCACACCATTAATTTAGCACCATGATAACTTAAAAAAAATGAAATAGTTCCAGTTTCGTGCAAACTAGAAACCACTGTCCATTTTTAGTTACTGCAACAAAAAGATGAATGTATTGCACACCAGAAAGTCAACAGAGATATTTTTATTTGAATCATTTTCCATTTTTTGTCAATTCGAAATCTCTCACTATGCACTGTTCACTGCCTGCAGCTCCAGCGGTGCCCTGTGCTCCAGCGGCTTACAGGTGTCTCTGCACATTAAGGATGAAGGGTGTCATTTCTCTGGATGTTCAAAATATGGATAATGCTTAACTGCAGAGAAAAGTGTAAGTAATTCCTAGGTTTATTACACCAAAATAACACATTGACTCAAAACAGCCGGGAAAAGTGTCGAAGACACCTGCCTGATAACAATTACTTTTGCAATTTTGTCTGATAATGCCAAAAACACAGACATTACACATGTAGAAAACTGTATTCTACACAATTCTTGAACAAAAAAGACTGGCATTAACAAATATCAAAGCATTTAACAAAGCAAACACCTGACCTATGTGTCTTATACACGCTATGATTTTTCTTCTTAAGTCAGTACTTTAAATCAAACAGGTATTTATTCTTTCTATTTAGCACTTTCTTTGTCCTTCTATCACTCAAAGCAGTTTATTCTTCAACATTCACGATTTAAAGCTGCTTCCAATTAGCGCGGCAAACCGCTCCACGCAAACGTACGTCCAAATGAGTCCACGTTATTTATCATCATCATAATGGCTCATTGTTCTTTTCACACTCACTCTGTGGTTACAATCAGACCAGCCATTATCTCCCACAAGCGCCGACTTTGTGGCCGTGCATTTACTGGCATGAAAAAAAGAAATATTAAAACAGTGGCCTGGATGAACCCGTGCAGGTTTCACCGCACAAGAGATGTTTTCTGCTGTTTGTTTGTTTATTCTGACATGCAGTGGTTTATTAAGCAAAAGTCAAGAACGCAAGACTATTGAAAAATCACTGTGTGGATAGAAAAAAAGAAAGTGGGAAGTGTCTGGGTAAAATTTATTGCAGAGTAAATATAACTGTGTTAAAAAGAGCGATATAAATGGGGGCCAGTGACTTGACAATCCATAACAAACGGCACCAAATCAGTCGGAGCAGGAGTTTACCTCCGCAAAGTCTCCACGACACGCACACAAAAAGAGCAACGCTGGCCCACTTTCCAGAAGAAATCGACGGAGGTGGGGGTGAAAACTGGCAAGCGGCGGATAACACGGATAACCTGCCATTGTTTATTCTCTCTTAAGAAATGTCAATCTGTTTGTTTCTCAGGTGTGCTCGTTTTTCCTGTTGTTTGTGCTGTTTCTCTTCCTCCTGCACCCCTCCCGCCGCTCCCCTGTCGATTGCAAAGGGAGATCAAAGCCGAGCTGCTGGAAGAACGTGAATATTTCAGGTGAGCCGAGCGGCTGCGTTTCATGCCACCTGTGTGACACCGAACCGGGTCCAACCCCTCGCAATTACCCGATCTCTGGAGGGCCCCTGAGAGCCCGGCGACACCAGCTAGGGCCACCTGTCAGAGCCCAAAACTCTTTTATTCCTACCCAACGCGCGCACATGTGTGACAGAAAGAGATATTCCTCATCCGAGACAAAAATAAATGTATCTGGAGCGCAGAGATTGGGAATATGGCCCGCGTCAGCGAGGCACGGTTAAAAACGAGGATGAAAAGGGAACGTGCGAGGTTGCAGAACTTCGGGAGCGTCACATGAACACGAGTATCTCTTGAGGAACGCGTTCAAACTTATTCCACATCAAGAAGAAGTTTAAAAGGCCACGGCCCTACCAAAAAATCCTGTAAGGCTTCTAAGGCGCCACCTATTTAGATATCATTAAGGTGCACTTGATATGTTATGATTATGTTATGATATCTTACTCTAAGGCCACGCTGCATTGCTCTCTGACAACACAATCCCAGATTGCAGACCCTTTTACAAAAAAATACATTATTTTCAAGTATATTACATAATTATATGTAATATTGACTGTACATAGTAAATTAAATATGAATGTGTATACATTTTATATACTATACTGTTTGAATACTTTATATAATTTAATTGTAACATGTACACATTCTACATTTTTATTTTTAAATAGCCTATATCCAAATAAATTCAAGCATTTATTTTAAATTGTAATAATATTTTTCAATATTTACTTAAATATGATTAAATATACACTTAATACATAATATAACAAATATTAAGTACATATTTGACATTTAACTTATGCATTTATTCACTTTTTAATGCCATGCCAGCATCAAGGCTATTTTCATGTCGATATTAGAATAAATTACACAAGGTATACAATTAACAAAATGTACAATTAAAAGTTATAAAAGACTTTTCAAAACTACACTAGACAAAAATTATAAAATAAACTCAGGTGATTTTTACATTTAATATTTTTTTCACTTTAAAATATATCAACTAGAAAACAGTTATTTTAAATTGTAATATATATATATATATATATATATAATTGTGTTTTAACTTTAATTTAAATATATTAAAATATATAATTTATACATCATATATTTAATATAAAAATATGAATGATATATTTTTAAATCATTTTAAAATATATCAAATAAATGCTGCCTTGTTGAACATCTTAAAAATCTGAATCCAAACGCTGTTTTGGAATATAGTTATTTATTTACAGTATATTTAGTACCTTTTTGATAAATAAATCCCAATTTTATTTACAAATCACTTTAGCACTTTATTTACAGTATAACTTTCTGCAATGAGTATAATAGTATATAACATATCTCAACTCATTCCAAAATATACATAATTACTGCATACAAAATGTATTACACTTCTACTAAATTACCCAATATTGGTGTGTATTATGTATTTAAGCTTATTAGAGTTATCAAGCCATTAGTGCAGCAACATGCTAATGTCAAACTCAATTGGAATCAATTAGTAAAACTATTGTGTGGCACATATGAGTTGCTGTCTATGCCAAATCAGTCCCTTATGAGGGATACATTTCAGTGAGGATGCTCCCTTAGAAGGCAGCTGCCTATGTAGGCAGTAGGCAGCACACTAGATTTTATAACAGAGCTAGAAGACTGTTCACACAAAAAGCTGCCAAATGTCCTAGCCTGGATCTAACGCTAGGATGGCTTGTGTGTGTGTGTGTGTGCGCGTGCGTGCGTGTGTGTGTGTGTGTGTGTGTGTGTGTGTGTGTGTGTGTGTGTGTGTGTGTGTGTGTGTGTGTAAAAAAGCATTTCAATGCTTGAGCAGTCATCTCTTTTCCCACAGCCAATAAAGCTCCTCCTCAGAGTCCACACCAATCTGAGCAGCACTATTCTCCGGCCGCCCGTGGCAGGAGCTCCGGGAGTTAGGAAGGAGGCAGGGACGACGCAGAGCGAACGCCAGCAAAGCCCTCGCAGCAAATTCAGTACATTCCTCTGTGTCAGAGCGGCCGACACACATTAACCGTTTACATGGGAGGAAACACAATCTATTTGATGCTACACTGCCCACATGTCTAAAGCCTTCCCTTCAAACAGCAGTGCTTCACACGTTTGACTCTCATCTCATATTCTGAGCAGGTACGCTGGGAAACATACTCCATATACTCAAAAATCACTGTTTGAAGCCAAAGCTGAGAGTAAACGTGCTACATTTCTTTAGATTTACTCTGGGATGTCCATTTTTATAGGTTCCTGTCATTTATGCATGCAAATAGAAGGCAAAAAACAAATAAATAAATAAAAAAGATGAACAAAAACAATAATAATGATACAAAAATACGATAAACAAAGATAATGTTAAACAAAAAAAAGAGTAACAAATTCTAGGTTCCTGTAATTTATGCATGCAAATGAAAAAACAATTTAAAAAATGATAAATAATAAAATTATGCTTAGAAAATACAAATAATAATAATAAATAAATTACAAACAAATATTTTTTGCAGGTTCATAACACAAAACTTAGAATTTTATATATGCAAATATCAGACAAAAGAAAAAAATATGAAAAAATACAATGATAAATAAAAATTATAATGATAATTTAAAAAGATAAACAATTATAAAAAATACAATTCCTGTAATCTATGCAGGCAAACAGGCAAATAAAGAATTATAAAAATAATGATACAAAACTTGTAATAAACAAATCTGATTATAAAGATAAATTATACAAAATATATCTAATTTACCAAAACAATAATAAATATAATTATAAATAAAATACTGATAACTAATGAAAAATATACTCTGAAATCAGTGTTTGATGTCAAAGCTGAGTGTGTTTAGAATTACTCCTAGAATGTCCATTTTCATTGGCTGCTGTAATTTACGCATGCAAATCTCAGGAAGTCAAGTATATAGTAGATGTAAATGAGTGAGTAAGATCAGCCATCGACAGAGAAGCGAAGATGAATGTGACAGGCGTCTGGTCAGTGAGCTCGAGGTAAATGTCACCTCACTCATTACCACACAAACACAACACGGCCAACCGCTTCATGATAGATGAGTGAGCCAACAACAGACTCCATCAGCACACGTGTCAATCCAGCAAACGAGAATCTCCTGCTTTCTGATTGGTCAATTACCCCTGAACCGCATCTGACTGCTTATGAATGCTTATGAAGAATCTCACAATCACTGACCATGATGTAGTGTAAACACTCGCACATACATATAAACTCGATGCGCGCATACACACCCATAAATCACTCAAACAAACATACAAAATAAAATTCACAAATGTATACAATTCTGATAAGAACGACGCATGCTTTAGTTGTGTATATACGTATGAGTGAGTGATTTTATATGTGGATGTGCGTGAACTTTTCAGTGCAATCGGAAGGCATTTCAGTGAAAAGGGAAGCACTTTCCGGCGATATCTCCAGATCCCAGGACATTTGAAAATGCTTAATGTGGCACAATGCATTAAAACAGACTAAACTCAATAAACACATTATTAATAAAGCATACGATGTATAGACAAGCAGATGAGTCCAGAATAAGAACGCAATGCGTTTTCCTCCCAATATGCTTAACCTGGCTTAATGTGCAAAGACTGTGTTTTTAAAAGACCAAACTCAAAGCATACGATGTATAGACAAGCAGATGAGTCCAGAATAAGAACGTAATGCGCATAATTACGTGTAAAGCTTTTTTCTCCCAATACGCTTGTACAGTATAGTGTGATTTATTAATAATGTTTATTGAGTTTGGCGGTTTTGAAAAAAAAGGATGTTGATATAAAGTGGTTGCATATGAAAAAAACAAGTTGAAAAACATGTATTGTAGCAGTAAATTGAAACTGGAGAACGTTTTGAAGCGCTATTGTGCTTGATGTTTAAGGGACCGTGTGACAATTCCACTGACTGGGTTAAAACGTCTGATGTATTTTTAATCAAAATTATTTTTAAAATAACACATTGTCAAACTGACAACAATGTAGCATACTGCTTCTTTTTGAAAGGCGTATCATTGCATACTACATACTTTCACGGAGTATTTTCAAAGTACAGTGCAGTTTATGGCATACTACTACTGTATTTAAACAGCTTTCCGTTTCAAAACACACTTCTGCCAGACGAGCGTTAGTGTCACACTGAACAGCGGTCAGCTAATTTAACACAGCATGTGACCTTTACCATCACACTGATGACTTCCGATTGTCCCTGTCTGCTGACATTAAGCTACAATTATTAACTCATTCCAGCATATTACAGCATTCATGCTTTATAACAACAAAAGCAGGCTGTTCTAGTCGTTCTCTCTGTAGAGACTGGGATTTAACCATGTGTTTCACTCATCTGTGAATTCAGAGGTTTATCATGACATGAGCTGCCGCGGTCCAGCGGTTCCCATCTGTACCGGGCCGTCTCAGAGGAGAGCGACGCGCTCTGGGCCGCCAAACACACGGCAGAGGAGTCCAGCCATGCGGTTCCCTCCTGGGCTTACGGGAATACTGTGGATGGAGAAGCAAGAGAGAGGCAGAAAGACGCAGCGCTCTTCCCTTGTGTTTGAGGAGGGCGTCGTGCGTTTACTTACTGCACATGTGGAGAAGAAGCCCGGAGAGGAGATGCGTGAAGTGTGAACGCACCCTCTCGACGTCAATCCTCCAGATAGTGGAGTCTATCATTAGAGCACTTACACACACAGATGGAGGATCTGGGCCGAACGGGAATTGTGCAAAGTCAGGTGCTTTATTGAATACTCGTGATATATTGTGATGACATTTCTGCCGATATATAATAAATGTATTATGAATATCATGCCAATGCTATTTTTACAATTCAATGTCCTAAGTTTCTAAAAGGCTAAAAAAGTAAAATAATACAAAATTATCATTAAAAACAATTATGATGATTTTTATTTATTTATAAAAATAGTGATAAAGACAAATAATAAAATATAAAAATTACACTTTTAAAACATAGCGATAGAGCTATTGGGAAAAAAAGATAAATAATGGTAAACGATACAAATAATGATAAGATTACGATAAAAAATAATGATAAAGATAGTATTAATGAAAAATAATACAAATAATGATCATTTTATAAAAATATATTATATATATATATTATATATATAAGGACAGATCATAAAAATCATAATAAAAATAAAAATAACAGTAAACAATGATACAAATGATGATAAGTAAAATATACTGACAAAAATAATAAAATAAATAAAAAATTATAAATAGATAATTATAAATAAAATTCCTCTTAAAGATAAATAATACATTATAAAAAGACAAAAAAATTATAAAGATAATATAATAAAATGAATGATAAAAAATAAGGACAGATAAAAAAACTATTACAATGATAAATAAAATATAACAGTAAACAAGCATAAAGACTATGATAATATATAATAATGAAGATACTAAGTAACAAAATAAATAAAAATGATAAAGATAATGATAGATAAAAGTAACAATAATACATATTTTTTTAAGGGTAAACAATGATAAAAATCATATAAAGATGAGGATAATAAGATATGATGCATTGAAAAGTAAGCATGATAAATGAAACAGATATCTGTCCAGGCCTGGTCTGAACTCATGTGGGAAGCCAAACGGTCCTGACCTACGTGTACTTCAAGACTAGGAACAGTCACCCAGTATCAAAACCACATCACGACAGCAGACCACTGCAAAAAAGCTTTCATTTTTAATTATATGAATACATAATAATAATAGGATTTTATCTTCAAAGTGTTCGGGGAAATTTAATTCAGTCTACTGGTTTTTGCGTCCAGCCCAGAAAACCTCAATCTGCTGCAACACGACACGTCATCAGCCGCTTATAGAACAGACTCAACGCGACGAACACCAACCTTCCCATAAGTCCCAGTGATCCAGGCCACCCGGATGTACATGAGGGATTTGTCCCTCTTCTAATACATCAGGAGTGACAGCACCACAGCGAGCGATAGCGAGGGGACAGCTGCTAAAAAAAGCCCAAGTTCAAACTAAATCTGGAGGCTTTTAGCTGCGTTATCTGAGCCTTTCCTCAGATACCACACGTTAATTGATCTGAAACGTCTCAAACGGCTCCCTCGGCCGTGCACTTTTTCCCTTCATGCAAATCTATTAAACCCCTATGTAATCAAAGGAGCGTTCTTCAGACCGTCATATTCCAGCGACAGCAATCGATCCCCTCCTCGTTCTCTCCAACTTTCACAGCTGAGAGAAACTGCAGCTGGATACTGTAAACAGGCCACAAAGAAATGATGCTTGCTGCAATCCATTATTCATTTATGATTCATTTTTCATTTAGGCACTGGATGAGGGGGCTATACGCAATGATGAATGCATTGCCCAGGATGCAATTTGTATGTAAAATAACAGAAGATTAAAGAATATGTTTTAAGCGTAGATGTAGTTCACTGCCATTTAAAGGAGGGGGGGGGAACACCTTCATTGGGATAAAGAGCCAGTGGCGGTGCATTCGAAAAATCACTTAGTGCTACTTGCAAAGACTAAGTAATGAAACACAATGAGGAGGATGCGTGCCAGGACACAGCATCTCTCTGTATCTCCATCATCTGTGAATGAGATGACGTCTGCTTCCGAGAGAGACCATTTCATTGATATGTCGCTTGATGGGCCTCAGAGTCCATAACCCAACAACGCTTCACACACGAGCAGCACGTACACACAGAGACACACACACGCACACACAGGCACAAACACACTCGCGTACACACACACACACACAACACAGACACACACACACACACACAGACTTCACACACGAGCAGCACGTACACACAGAGACACACACACAACACACACACACACACACATGCGCACAACCACACACACACACACACACACGCACACACACACACAGACACAGACACACACACACACAGACACACACACACACACACACACAACACACAAACACAAGTTCCTCTTCAAATATAAAATATAATACACTAATAATAATACAAATTTAATAAAAAAAATTGTTTATAAAAATAATATAACAATAAACAATAATGATAAAAAATATAAAAACAAAATATTACAATAAAAATAAAATGTATAAAACAATTAAGACAATATTACAATTATTAAAAAAAATGAAAGATCAAATATATTTTTTACAATGATACAAAAAATGTTTATGTTGAAAAATGCATTTATATTTAGTGTCAAATATAAAAACTAAATGATAAAAATTTTAAATAAAAAATTATTATAAAAAATAAACCAATTATAATGATTAGAATAAATACAAATAATGATAAAGATGATTAAAATTATCAAAATAAAGATAGATTAAAATCACAATGATAAATTAAATATAATCATAAGCAATGATCTCTCTTAAAACACAAGTTCCTTGTTAAAATTAAAGATAGCGATAAATAAATAAATAATTATCAATAATAATAAAAAGATAATGAGAATTATTATAATAAATAAAAATAATGCTAAAGATTATATATACAAATAATTTCAATAGAAAAATTATGATAAACAATATAATCTCAAAATCTATTCCTCAATTATAAAATGTAATGATAAATAAAACAATAATGATTAAAAATAATTATAAACAATGATAAAAAGGATAAAGACAATAATAAATAAAAATAACTATAAAAACAATAACTAACTAAATATTAATAATAAAATAATTAAATAAATATAAATTGTATAGATGTTATAGTTATAGTATAGTATAGTTATATTTAAAAACAAGTTCCTTATCAAATATATAAATACATATTTTTTAAATAATTATAAAAAATAATTATAAAGATTATAATTAATAAAAATAATAATAAAGATAATTATAAAAAAGTAAATAATAAAATGATAAATAGTAGTAGAAAGTAATTACAACAATAAATAAATAAAGATAAACAATTATCTCTTTTCAAAACACAAGTCAAAGTCAAAGTGATCTTGTTGCAGCCCAGTGTCTGTGAGGCGGAGGAGAAAACGAGAGGAAAGAGGAGAAGAAAATGACACAATGAGCTGAAAAACAGTGGAAGAGAACGAGATTTAACTCATGCATCTGTCTTCAGGTGAAGGTACGGTGAGGTCCTCCAGAAGGGATCTGGCGGGAGACTCTCGCTGCGTTTCCTGTCAGATTCTGACCCATTATCCCAGTGTCCCTGACGGCAGAGAGCTCCGTGCCCACGAGGAAGAGGAGGAGGAGGAGGAGGAGGTGGGAACAGGGAGGTGACAAAATCTATTTGGGTCAGCAACATCGATCTCAACTCCCGCTGCTCTAGAGGTCGGAGTTTCAGCGCGCAGAGAACAACGCTGCTGCTTTTGGCATCTGAGACGGTAAACTCACACACCGTCGCATAACATGACACAAGAAACCACAACAAGCTCCAATCTGATTGGCTGGCTGGGAAACATACCAGGAAAGTAATAAAAATAATGCACCATGGAACTTCCAAAGTACTAAACATGATAATGCCATAGTACTATTTGTTTATAAGTGCAGAGTTCTCAGAAAAAGCTAAAAAGAATTTTAAAAAAAGTTGCATGGTGCTACCATTCATTTTTAGATTTACATGAATTGCAGTACCATCTCAAAACACCGCAGTACATGATAGAAGAACAAATGTCGCAGAACAAAAGGCATAAATGTCTGTAAAAAAAAGAATAATTCAAGTTTAATTCAGTTACATGTTTCTATGGCTGTAGTTTTGGTTAAATATCACAACCTTGTTATGAACTGATGTGGAATTGAACAGATCAGTTCAGTTCAGACTGGAGCTCAGTTCTGGAATCAGGCGGATGTTTGCGGCTCTGGCCAAGGAAACGGTATAGAAGCTGGTGTGTGTGCAGGTGTGAGGCGTAATGAAGAGTGACTGTCAGACACGCCGAGGGTGAAAAAAAAGCTGTTTGTGCAGGTCAGATGAAAGTGTCGAGGAGGAGAAGCCTCGGTGAAGGGCCTGTCAGAGGCTCTCAGACCGTCCGGCACGGGCAGCAAATGGGCCTGATCCGCACGCATTGTGCGCCAACGCATCGCCTGTCTGCGCCGAGAGGAACGGGAGAGAAACTGAGGAGACAGACAGACGGGGAAGGGGAAGGGGAGGGAATTAGATCCATGCTTTATTGCGTCTCCGACAGGCATGTTCCGGCTCAGAGGCGCTGGCTAATCCTCACCTCACCCGCTCGCTCGCTGGAAAACCACGTCTCACTGCAGTTTCAAACACACACATCCCTCGACGGACCTCCCATAGCTCATTTAACATCAAACTTCCAGCACAACATTCCCGCGAGCCAAAAACACTAAAGCCTTTTTCTGATCAGTTCGGAGGTTTTTTTTCTTTGTGCCACAGATCCGTCTGCTTTTAACCCTTACACCTCATTGTGATGGTTTATCAATATAACAAAAAATATATTTTACAAAATATGCAGCAGCACTACTGTTTTTAACATTGATAATAATCAGAAATGTTTCTTGAGCAGCAAACCCTCATATTAGAATGATTTCTGAAGAATTATGACACTAAAGACCGGAGTAATGATAATGAAAATTCAGCTTCGAATCACTGGAATAAACTTAATTTTAAAATATAATTTAAATAGAAACAGCTCTTTTAAATTGCAATAATATTTCCCAATTATTTATTGTTTGACCAAATAAATGCAGCCTTGCTGAGCATAAGAGACCTTTTTCAGAAACACTATATTTCATTTATTTATTAAAAATTTATATATTATACATTTATTTAAAATAACTTTTTTAAATTAATAAATATGAAGTAATTAGTAATTGTTTATTAGAATTAATAACTTCAATACACAATTAGTATTCCGAGTACAATTGTCATTATTATTATTAAATAATTGCTGAAATAAATACATAAATGTATTATTATTGTTATTATTATTATACCATAACTTATTGTAAATTGTATATTTTATTTGAATTTCTTTGCATTAAAAATATTTCTCATCATCATCATCATCATCATTTGTGCTGTTGCTGACTCAAGCTGTGGTTAAATCGCTGTAACACACCCGTTCAAAACGTTCAAACCCTTTACCATGCAGGACTATGGGGTAATTTTTTTCAGATTATGACACATAGTATGATTTGTACAATCTTTAGTTTTCTTATTTAGACATGAGAAGTTACCGACTGTCTGGAGGGAATACGAGGAAGCCAAAAGATTGTGATTAAACATACGGTTACTTGACCTCCTCAGCCACTGAACGCAGCACAGACGTTCAACACTTAACCGCTTATATGAGCGTCTTTACCGTGTCCCGCTACAGTGAGAGAAGACGCTGAAGAAGCTGCCAAGGCCAGAGAAGAGCTGCTTTCAGGAGCAGCTGGCAAAGCACAGACGCTCACGCAGAAGACCTCCGACTGGCAGCCACTCAACACAACACTTCAGCCTGAGAACGAGACACACACACACACACACACACACAGGCCCGAGCACACAAGGGCTTTCATCATCTCAATGAAAGAAGCAGCTTCAAGCGTTTCAAAGGCAGACGCATTCACCAGCTCACGTTCAAGTAGCTCAGACCCAGAGCAAATGTAAAAACGTGAAGACTGAAACAGTTTTGACCCGCTATGACAGAAGGATCATTTCCGATCATCACGCCGGTAAGTTTTTCCTCCATCGCAGGGGACAATAAAACGCTCCTCTTGGTTCTTCGCCGCCACTAAACGCAAACTACAGGTGATAAAAAGCAAAAAGCGCTCAGGAAAAAGCGGCAACGCAATGACGTAGAGCGAGCCAGGCGAGATTTATCCCTTCACGGCCTTTTGACACTAAATTAAACTGTTGAGTCCATTCCCCGTGCCAGCTAGTTATCTTTCTGGGCTAATTTAACACTATAATTTACGTTCCATATAAAATACGTCCCGATATGGTGCTGTCGAGGCAGTACATCATTCTCGCCGAGCGCTCTGGTTTCGGCGAAAAGGATGGAATTAGATCATATTCATGATGCAATTAAACACTTCAGTGAGAATCAATGTAAAACTGATGAGCCCTGAAAACAATGCATATGGCAGGGAACATTAGAACGCATTACCTTCCACTGGAAACCCTCGGCAGATGCAATTTAAACCCCTCCAACACTCTCGGCTGCCGTCGCCGCAGCCTCATAACGTGCAGCCATAATAAATGATTTTTTCACAAAATTATTCAACTACTAAATTGCCCATGGTAACTGAATATCAGATGAAAGTGATGTGAATTATTAAGAAGAGATACTGTTTGTTCTTACCCAGTGTATAATAATGGCACAAATGAGGGGAGAGAAAGAGAGACGGAGGGAAAGAGAGGCAGAGTTGTTGGTAATAAACAGCTCTGAAGGAAGTTGGTCTGTGACTGTGGTCACCTGCTGTGATGATGGCATTGACCATTTCCCAGTGGGCTGAAGTGCAGGATTGTGGGTGGTCTAGAAGAACTAGACAGATTATCAAGCGTTTCCGAGCTTCTCTCGTAGGCTCGATGCTAAAACGCAATCGCGTTTCATTTACATCATAATAATTTCCACTATGCATGTTTAATTTTTAATAAAAAATATCAGAACTCAATTTAAACAATATACTTCTCTCCAGTGATGTAATCAGGACATATTAGTCCGCTTAAACTCATCTGCCTCCAAATTTAAAAGTCACGCCCACATCAATCAACAATTGATGCAAAGACCCAAGTCCCGCCCTACTTTTCCCCCCTCAATAATCTGTTAAAGGTGGGGTATGTATTTTTTCAAAAATGCTTTAGAAAACAGAGGCAGCCCAAGTACCATAACAAACTTGTAGCCAATCAGCACAGCAGTAAGGGGCGTGTCTACTCAGTACACATGAAGGAAATTAGCCGAGCCTAGCGACGACAGAAAGATAGAGCTGGAGGATAAAAAAAACAAGAGGAAAACATCAGCTGAACAAAAGAAGGCTTGTCTACAACCGGACGTGACAAAGCGACCGTTGAAAATCATTTTAAATTTGTGTCAAAACATCATAAATAGAAAGCGGCAGCAGTTACCTGTCGGGGATTTGTCGTGTCCCATCCAGTGTAGGCAGCATCACTGATTATGAGTTCTAAAGTATTTTGTCACACCACTCACGTCCGGTGTAGACATGGTGTTATGATAAGGCAAGAAGTAGGACTCGTGTAAACATCGGATCAGCTTTCCAGCGCTGGACAGAGCTCAAGGAGCGGGAAAGCCAGCGATCGGACACGGAGGTTGCTTTGTTTCTTCTCGATTACCTGTGTTGCATACGTATGTGTGGGGTGGAGCTATCAAAATAGGGGCGTGTTTGTTTTGGTGATTTTAAATATCAACATTGGCTACCAAAATCACTTA